>JANDBE010000001.1:42726492-42736873 GCA_024320915.1 Erigeron philadelphicus
AATTAGGAACAGGAAAAAATTATTTTTTTTAAAAAAACAAAAATAATTTATGACACGCAAAAACGCACGTCATAAAACGAGGGTCATAAGTGCGCGTCATAGACAGATGACGCCCAAATGCGGGTCATGAAAATTTATGACTGGTCCTTCCTTGACGCGCTTTTGCGCGTCATCTGACTCTTTTATGACGCGCATTGCGCGTCAAGAATAGCTGTTTTTCTAGTAGTGATAAAATTTCTAATAATAATAAAAATAAGAAGGTGATATATAAGTCGTATGGTCATAGTTTGTGTTGTAAGTGTTTAAAGAAGAATATTGTTGTTGTTATATGACCAAATTTTGTTGTTAACATATCATTTCACAAAAATTTTAAAAATGAAGGGTTCAAAACTTCAAATTAAATTTGATACTAGACTCCATCATCATGTTGATTTTGGTTATACAGTATATTTGGAAAAATCTTGTCTACAAAAGTTAGCCGAAAATCAGATGAATTAGGCCGATTATCCAACTTGCCATTTCTTGCAAAATCAACAAGACGTTTCCTTGTTGGTACTTGACTACTTGGTATGTAAAGGCTGCTTGACGATTGCGTACTATACGAGCCAAAAATTAAAGAGTAATGTTAGTCTACACTTACATAATGAGCTTTTATATATTGTGTTCAAGTTGATTTGCTTCAATCTAACTGTTCAATTTGGACCCAATGGATTATATTAACTAACATGCAACTCTAAAGTCTAAACCATGTAATAATTCTATAAACAGATAACAAGCATTTCAAACTAAAGTGTATATAAAGAATCTGATAGCTAGCTTTACTTTAGACAGGAAAAGTATTTTCATTTGATTTCTGCACTTTGAATATTTCAACTTTTACTTTACTAGTAATATAAACTCGCCTTCTCCTCCACCTACATTGTTCTTGATCACTTTGACCCATTACTTACTTACCGATATTAGTACATCAGCATCAATTCTTCCCAAGTGGGATACCCCTATACACTAATTTGACTTGTGTTTTTAATCCATCATCTTTTATTTTTTGCAAATTGTTATTAAGAATTGATCTGAATATTTGCTTTCGTTTCCAGGGACCCGCGTATTCAATCAAGACTGCATTCATCTTCAACTTCCTTTACTTTTATTGATTCTTGAGTACCTTATTCTCATGTTTGAGATGTGTCATTTGAAACTTAATCTTCATTAGTATTCTCTTAAACCAACTAAAGATTGCACGTGTACCGAATAGAATATGGGCCTAAAGTAGTCACTCTTGACTTTAAGGTGTACGGAAACAAGGTTTATCCTGCATGTGTCCGCAAGGCCACACATATTATAGTTCATTAAATGAAGCCAAACTCTCTTAAAATGTGAAACTATTCATGCTAAAATGGTAAAAGTTGCCATTAAGGTGATAGCCTAGTGGTTAGGGAGTTTTCTACTTTGTGGTTTCTTCCTAGGGGGTCATGGGATCTTGCGACATGCAAATGTGGTGAGGGAGCCTTAGCAATGTTATACCCATCTACACATAGGAGAGCAAACCCTTTAGGGCATTGCCAAGATTCGAACCCGGTGTGGGCGCATCAAAGTTGGGGGTGTTAGCCATTTATCCGCTTTGTCTTTCAAAAAAAAAATGTTAAAAGTAAGACTTCATTAATGTTTATTAGAAACTTTTAGTAAAACTAATTACCCTTGATGAATATATATTTTGTTCCGGCTGTTATAAAATTAATTATTCAAAATGGATCGCAAACATAATCTATATATCTAAACATTAAAAACTACATTGCGACCAAAGGGCCTTTGGGCTAGCCGTATGGGTTTGTGACCCTTTGACCAAATTATACGTTGTGGATTCAAGTGAGAAAAACAGTGTAAATAATTTAGGTGGTTGTAGGTGTGTGTAAGTCATTGTCTTTTAAAAAAAAAGGCATCTTGCGACTTCGTGGAAATCAAATCAAACAGTACTTAAAAGCATTCGCGCGCACCTACACCCACATATATGTATATATACATGTCTTGTGCATGTCACTTTGTTAAGAAACTCAAGTTAACCAAAGCATTTAGGTTGCTCCCCTGCCCCTACCACTAACCCAATGGAAGAAGGTACAAATAGAGTGAAACCTGATGATGGTCATTTAAAGTCCTTTCTGCAGACGGCTTTACACCCCATAACTTTAAAGGTTTCTTCCCATTCTATAGTCACTAATGTCTTCTAAGCTTATATCTTTTACTGTGACTTATGTTGCTTTCCATTTCTTTGCAGTTTGAAGAGGTTGTATATACAGTGAAACTAAAGGGTACTAAAGAGAAGACTATACTGAATGGTGTAACCGGTATGGTATGTCCAGGTGAATTACTAGCCATGTTGGGTCCTTCAGGGAGTGGTAAGACCACCCTGCTAACAGCTCTTGGAGGACGCCTCGCTGGGAAACTCTCTGGAAAGATAACGTATAACAACAAACCATTTTGTGGCTCCATTAAACGAAGAACCGGATTTGTGACTCAAGATGATGTTCTTTACCCTCATCTTACTGTAACTGAAACCCTCTTGTTCACTGCTATGTTAAGGCTGCCAACAAGTATATCCCAACAAGATAAAGTCAACCATGTTGACCGAGTTGTGGCTGAGTTGGGTTTGACAAAATGTCAAAATAGCATGATAGGTGGTCCACTAGTTAGAGGTATATCAGGTGGGGAAAAAAAGAGGGTGAGTATAGGTCAAGAAATGTTAATTAACCCAAGTATGCTGTTATTGGATGAACCCACTTCAGGTCTTGACTCAACCACAGCTCAGCGGATCCTGACCACGATCAAACGCTTGGCTAATGGTGGCCGAACCGTGGTCACCACAATTCACCAACCTTCTAGCCGGATATATCACATGTTTGATAAAGTGGTCCTGCTCTCCGAAGGTTCACAAATCTACTATGGTCCTGCTTCAACTGCCTTGGAGTATTTTTACTCAATCGGGTTTCCCACACTTGTCACGGCCAACCCAGCTGACGTTTTACTAGATCTTGCTAATGGTAAATCATTTTTTTCAAGTTAACTATTTTATTTAGCTTGTGTAATATTATATTCACAATAGTAGTAAAAGTTGATAAAAAAAAAAGAAGTGAAACTCCACTTAACAGTGTGTAAACCTTTTTATCATAACTAAGTATTAAAAGTATATTTTTTTCTAAACAGGTATATCACCTGATTCGGCACAAGACGATGAGCAAGGTGAAGATGTAGAGGGGCCAAAAGCAGTAAGGCAGAAACTGGTCAGTTGTTACGACACCCACATCTTAACAAGACTAAAAACTGATTTATGTGATCCAGATGTTTGTAACTTCAATCATGCAAAAGAAGGTTTAACAAGTAAGTTTTATGCATGAGGCTTACTACTGTATTTTACTATGTCTAGTGAATGCTGCTTAGAGGTGGCAACATGGGTGGGGCGGGTATGGGGGTGGATAATGGGTCACAACAGCTATCGGTTGAAATGGTTCATTTTTGGCATGGTTGAAATGGGAGTTCAAGCGTAAAAAATAAGCCATCTGTTCATACATTTTTAGAAAAATAATAACACGTTCCTCTTTTAGCCAACTTTTTTTTCAAAATAATATTTGGCAAGATAGCATGCAACTCAAACTTAGGGATTCATCGATAAATTGGTCAGTATTGCCACCTTTAGAGGTTACTATTTGTGTATACGGTTATACACTAACTTTCTTTACATGTAGGAAGCCGTGCCCAACCAGAGCAATGGTGTACAAGCTGGTGGCATCAGTTCAAAGTGCTTATTCAAAGGGGAATTAAAGAGAGAAGATTTGAAGCTTTCAATAAGCTTAGAATCTTCCAAGTTATAAGTGTAGCTATATTGGCCGGACTCCTATGGTGGCACACTCCAACGTCCCATCTTGGCGATCGTGTGAGCATTTTGATCTTCAAATCTCATTAATAACTACATTTAAAGTCATACCAACTGATTTTATTATAACTTCAACAAAAATTTTATAGAGCGTTTTTACTGTAGTTGATCCATTGTACTGAATTATATTTGGTGTCTAACACAAGTAATTCGGTTTTTTTTATGCAGATAGCAATGCTTTTTTTCTTCTCGGTATTTTGGGGATTTTACCCACTCTACAATGCAGTTTTTACATTCCCTCAAGAAAGAAGAATGCTTATAAAAGAACGGTCGTCAGGGATGTACCGTCTCTCCTCTTACTTCTTAGCAAGAACCATAGGAGACCTCCCACTTGAACTCGCACTCCCAACGGCTTTCACCTTCATACTATACTGGATGGGTGGTCTCAAACCCGACCCAACCACTTTCATCCTTTCCTGGCTCGTTGTACTTTTCACAGTTCTTGTGGCCCAGAGTCTCGGACTGGCAATAGGTGCTATACTTATGGATGTAAAACAAGCCACTACTTTAGCCTCAGTTACAACCCTGGTTTTCCTAATTGCTGGAGGCTATTATATACAACAAATCCCACCATTTATAGTTTGGTTGAAGTATCTGAGCTACAGTTACTATTGTTACAAGCTTCTTCTTGGGGTTCAATATGACGAGAATGACCTTTACGAGTGTTCAAATGGGGTTTACTGCAAAGTTGCAGATTTTCAAGCAGTTAAATCGGTTGGTCTAGATAATCTACCAATGGATTTGTCTGTTATGGCATTGATGTTGATTGGGTACCGGTTTGTTGCTTATCTTGCTTTACAGAGGGTCCGGTGAAGAGATATAATACTAGTAGATTTAGATAACATGTTGCCAGAATTTTCATCACTTTTTACGGGGAAGTAGGTGTGGTACCCGCCCCTGTAGCAACTGTTTGCATAAAACTAACTTGGAAGTTACACAAAACGATAAAGAAAGATCCCAATGGATTGATTATAAATATAATGTTCGGATTGAGTACAGATTGTGTTGTTTACATGCCATTATAGGAGAATCTTTTCATCTTATTGATTTAGTCATCGAATAATATGCAAGATAATTTGCACAAGTATGTTAAAACATATAGAAACATCACTAATGTCCCATGATATCAAACAAACAAAAAAATTACAGCACTTGCTCTTTGTTATCATCCATTTCAAAACTAGATATTTAATTCTTTAGTTTATGAGGTTAGAACTAGAGGTGGCAAAACGAGTGGGTTGGGTAAGAGGTTGAATGATGAGCAACTTTAGTGCATGCTGAAATGGTCCAGGTTAGGCTAACCAACATACTATTTTTGATCATATAAATTACAAACTTGTTAAATTAACTATATTATTATAAGAATATTTCAAAGGTTTTTACAATAGGAATTTTGGGAGGTTTTATGTATTAGATTACATTTTTAATAACTTTCGACCCGTTTGACCCATTTCTTGTTTAGTAAAATCATTTTTACTCACTGACCATCAGAGATAAAACATAACCCAGGTATCCCATTCGCAAATTTTTCTTTTTTTCATAGTTAAGATATAGGAAACTAATATAGACGTTGTATATCGATTCTCAGAAGTCAATCTATCACTTTTCGTGAGCAGGTAGTAAACACTTTCGTAATGCACACCTGCAGATAACCACTATGACGCTATAGTATATTCTGCATTCGGCATAAATTTTATGTATATTTTTTCAGGGTTAGGTATACCTTTTTAAAGTTTAAAGAGAAGAACTTTGAGATTTATTTCAAACTACAACTAACCAACATGTGGAATCAAACTGACATCAAGATAAATCTTTATCTAAAATGAAAGCAGATTTTTTCCTAATCTAGACCTACAGATAACCAACTAAAGGTTGATGAAGATAACAAGCAATAAGTGAAATTAAAGTTTAGTTGACCAAACAAACATTCATTTGTCATTTTCTATCCTCCCTATAATTGGTCTTCTGATTCACTATAATTGTCATATTTTATACATAACTCCCATGCACTATTCCCAGAGGTACTCTAGATGCAGCCAAAGAGGGGTAAGACTGTCTACATCCTACCACCCATGCTCTGCTTATGGTGCAATTGCGTATCGTTGACATTGACATTATAGCTTATGAGTATTGCTTAAAACAAACTTATTTCACCTTAATATATATAAGAACTTTTCATCATATAAGATGTTCAAACAAACAACCTCAGTAACCTCATAATATATGTTCATTATTTGCATTTAGGAGCTTCATTATAAAAAAATTGACTTGAAGATTCTGGGGATCCAAAGAGAATAATGGTAACAAAATGCAGGAAAACCACACTTAGCTGAACCATTTAAGAAAAGGCGCAACTTTACTATGCAATAAGCACAACAAACTTCAAATGGTACATTCTAACTCAATGGTTGCAATGATGAATGAAAAAGTTCAAAATCATACGAAACTACCTTTTTGATTATTGCTTACCACCACATTAGTTTAAGGAATCTCGTACCACTAATTGTAAATAATATCATATTGAACTAATTAATAGTGCCACTAACTTCATCTTTCCACCCATGTTTTCCACTAAGCAACTTTTGTTAATATAATCCAAGATAATCAGCAACTTTCCCAGGTCTTAACTCAAATCAATTAAAGCCTGTTATAAACCATTTTTTTTTATCATATACAAAAATCATTCTGAATAAGGAAATTAAAAATATATGATTTATATCTGTCACACATATTTTTCTAATATATGTATCCAACTTTCACTGTTATCTTTGATTTGCTACTAATGTACGTGTAATCAACGTCCGTTCATCTATCTACAAGTTATAAGAAGTCGTATGCATCCAACAGTACTAGCAAATTAAATTTTTGGTACATCAAAAAATGAAACTGAAGATATGCAATGCTGATTTTGATGTAATTCAGGAAACAGAAAAGTTAGAATGAGTTAACCAATCTAATACACACACGCAAACCATGCATTATAGAGGGAAGTTTCTAATGCGCATTCGTGGGACAATTAATGATAATTACATGTTTGTTGTTGGTTTAGTGAAGTTAGAATATGGTGTAGTGAGACATAATGTACTTAATTAGTAATTAAATGTGGTTTTTGACATCATGAAGTGTCATAAAGAAACACTTAAGCATTACTATTTGATTTTGGTCAACAAAGTTTCAATGTAGTAGCACAAACTGAAGTAGGAAAATGATTGCAAAGTTTTCATTCTTTGGATCCCATGAATCTTTTTGAGTTTTCATGCTGCTTTTATGAACAGCCTCTTCGGAACCTGACATGGAAAAATACTAGTATATAGATTTCCTATTTGCACATTGTTATGACGTCCCATGATATGTGGCTGTGAATAAGCGAAAAATAGAGACACGAAACAATCGACTTAATCTTATAATTATGTTTTCGGTGAAAGTGCTACTAAATTGTTAACAATCCGACGAATATATACTTACAATCTACTGATCACAAAAAAAAACAAATACTTTAGTTATAATCTTGTAATGACTAGTCTCTCGAGTCCTGACTACGACGTACGTACCACCTAAATAGTGATTTAAACAGATTAATAGATTTCTTAATTTACTCTTTGGATTGGATCAGGACTACATGAACAATAAGTCAATGGGATTTTGTTCTGCATCGGTCCTCCTATTTCGCTTGTGTTTCCCCTCAATTCTCACACTCTTACGAGTTGGCCCTTGCTCTGTACTTGTCTTCTTTTGCTTGGATTTCACCATCGGTTCCTCTGCTATGGTTTCAATTTCTGATTGCTTTTCACCGCTATTTCGCTTGCGTTTCCCCTCCTCTTCCTCTGCTTGGCTTGATTTTTTAATTCTCTCACTCTTACGAGTTGGCCCTTGCTCTGCACTGGTCTTCTTTTGCTTGGCTTTCACCATCGGTTCCTCTGCTATGGTTTCATTTTCTGATTGCTCTTCACCGCCGTCTAGCTTCGGTTTATTAGGCGAATCCCCATCTTTTGTGGTTGCCCTTATAATGTTATCACCCAACCATTTTCCAGGATCAACTTGCTCAACATCATTGTCAAAAACTTGGATACAATCTTGAGAATCACTTTATGTAAGGCAAACAAGATATGATAGACCAATTTACTTCCGGTTAAAACTGTTAGAGAAAGTCATTTCTCTAAAAATATTATAGAAAAAGTAACACAAACCTAGATGGGTATGTAGCAACCCTGCCACTCAATCCACCAGTAGAGGGAAAGTTGTCTCGTGTAGAGTACAGATAGCTACTACTCGGGCCAGGACAATCTTTGCACCTTTCAATCTGGGGAAAAAAGGAAAAATGCTAAACGGACTTGCTCAAAATAAATAAATGAAAGTGTGTACCTCCTGATTACTTACATCACCAGGAGTCAATTTACTTATGATATCCTCCAACGTCTTCTTAGTATTCCTTGCACTGTTATATTTTTGAATTAAAGGAAGTTTTTACCAGATAGAGGTGGCCGCAACTTAGCTATGCGTTCCAATACGATGGCCTAACTCGGTATTAAGAAAAAGTCAATGTTAAGAGGTCAATGTAAAAAAGAGAAATAAATAATAAAAGAAAATGCACCCTAAACATTTTAGACATACCTCTAGAGCAGGAGCACATGCTCGGAAATAATGCTCACCATTAGCACCTCCATCCAGCCACACTTTGCACATGCTCAAACTTTTATGCAGGTGTCTTGCAAACTTTTGGTCCAGTTTACCTTTTCGCACTTTTGAAGATTATTGACCCACCACCAAAATGTAGTGCAAACCCTTCTGGGGCAGGTTGAAGCAAGGAGCACTTGCTCAAGAATAAAGTAGCTCATTAGCTGTTTAAAAACCTTCCCCTGCTTAGTTTCCACATGCATGCCACTCAAAATGTCCTTCAATACTCCAGCAAGTACTCCATTTTTGTTCCCATCCTTCAATACTCCAGCAAGTACTCCATTTTTGTTCCCATCCTTCTTTTTGTTCCCAACCTTCTTGATTACATGATCCACTTTGTAACCAACCTTCCGAATAAGTTCTCCTAGAGATGAAACCCACGGTATATATTTTGATTTTGAATACGTGACATAACTTGATGATGTCATCACCCATCTCATGCATGCCGATAGCCTTGGCAATCTCCTTAGTATAAAAACGAAAAGTTACATTTTCGTTTAGTCTCAAACTCTTGTCCCCTGGATTATAACATTGACTCAAGGCCATAATAAGCTTTTTCGATTGTTCCATGTGTTTAGTGACTGATGAAAGACCACCAAAAATGGACTCCCTCATCAACTCAACCTTCTGCGTGCTTAACTTCAGCTTCACTATTTTAAGAATGTTTGATGACAATTTCAAATCTTTGGTCCTACAGATTGCAATTTATACTAATTATTAGACACTAGTTATTACCTTACAGATTAAAAGGGTCTATAACCATTACCTTGTCAGTTGTCATATTCACAATAGTCTTTCAGGTATTTTGTAAGTGGACATAAAAATCCTGAACAAAAATCCCTTCTAGTTGCAGCAAATTCGATGTATTTTCCCTTCAAAGTAGCCATCTTCTAGAGAATAAAAATAGATAACTAACAATTATATTGTTTAAAACATCAATAATTTTCAAAAATAGTTACTAAATCACATGCAAACTTGCCGTATAAACAGTTCTCCGGTCTGTTCAAAGTTGGCTTCAACTTGAACCTCCTCACAAACAGTAAGAAGTTCTTATATGATCGAGAGGCATGATATTGTGTTTGATTAAATGATTAAAAAAATACAATAGAAGTTATAAAGCTAGGTTCTTACATCAAACAACTCACGCAAGGGGGTGAGTTCGTAATCTTCTGGTTTGGGAATAGAATCCCATATCTACACCAAATTATCATATTATCATTCATAACTAGCTTGGTTAGGATCATTTTTAAGGTGACAAAATAAATCTAAAAAGTTATATATACCAATACATAAGGATATATAAAAAAATATCTTTTGAATATCTTTCCTCACAAGAGGCTCTAGCATTTCAAGAGGTGTCTAAGGAATAAAAGAATATAAATCATATAAGATTATGCTATTCAATACGAGGTACAAGAAAAAAAAAAACTTACCTTTGTTTGATCACGTGAAAGAAACACTAAAGTTCTCCTACGAGACTCACCTAACTTTAACGTATCCTGAAAAACCAACAAGATAACAAATGGGAGATGAGAATGTATTATATATTATATATATTGATATATATATAACTTTTCTAGATTTATTTTACCACCTTAAAAATGATCTTAACCAAACTAGTTATGAATGATAATATGATAATTTGGTGTAGATACGGGATTCTATTCCCAAACCAGAAGATTACAAACTAACCCCCTTGCGTGAGTTGTTTGATGTAAGAACCTAGCTTTATAACTTTTATTGTATTTTTTAATCATTTAATTAAATACAATATCATGCCTCTCG
>JANDBE010000001.1:42765222-42777073 GCA_024320915.1 Erigeron philadelphicus
AGCAAAAAAAAAAAAGGATGACTATTACTATATTTAGTTAAAGATAAAGTGGAAGTTAATATAGTTATTGTTTGTGTTTTTAAATGACTTATTATTCTTACAATCTTTTTAATGTTATTGTTAGATGGTTAGTTGTCATTTTTAAAATTTGGGTTCGAGTATTTGACATAAATTGCCAAAACTTTATTCTATAGAAAACGTATATATATATATATATATAAATTTGGGTTCAGTAACTAGTCTATATCTATATATCTATCTATCCACTAAAATAATACTAATAATAACTCTGTTTAATTCCAGTTGAGTTGACACACATTACACATTACCAAACCCTAATTTACCAATAACATTCACCTAATGAATCTAGATTGCGGATTAAGAACCAGATCGTGCCGTGTGATCCAAGACACGTCATCAATAATCAGGATGAAACCGGAAATTGAAGATGATGAAGAAGGAGAAGAAGGGAGGTGTTGTTGGGCGAATATGCCGCCGGAGCTGTTACGTGAAGTATTGATCCGGATCGAATCGTCGGAAGAAAAGTGGCCGTCGAGGAAGAATGTTGTAGGGTGTGCAACTGTGTGTAGAAGCTGGAGAGAAATTATGAAGGAGATTGTTAAGAGACCTGAGGTTTCTGGCTTGTTGACTTTTCCTATCTCCGTCAAACAGGTTGTTATTATTTTTTCATTATTTTTTTTTTTGAATTTTTATTATATGATATATAGTGATATTGGATTAGGGTAGGTTAGATTACTGGCATGTTGATATTTTTAGATTTATCTTGTTTAATTGATTTGTTTAATTGTGTTAAAGATTAGGTATTTTTATTGTATATGATATAGTGATAGTCATATAGGATTAGGTCTAGTTATAGGTATGTGTGTGTGTGTGTGTGTTTTAGTATTTTTAGATTTCGGTTAAATAGGTGATTTAGTGAGTTTTTTTTTTTTTTTTTAATCAGTTTTTGTGCAAGTGTGCAATTATGTTGTTGATGGTTATTCAGGTGTTTAGCATTAGGATTTTTTATACTAGCATTGGTGGTTTTGGGTGGTGGATGACCGTGGTATTTGGTCATGAGCGATGGTGGCGTGAAAAGCGGGAGAAAGGGTGATGTGTTAGTGTGTTACATATTATGTGGCAGTGAAGAGAGGGTGATATGGTGAATCCCTTCTGGAGTATATTGTAGTATAGATGGATGATCCACTATTAGGTTAAGTCTCTAGCATGCTGGCATCTTAGATTTCGTCATTTTGGTCAAGCAGGTGGACAGGTGGTTAATGATTGATGTTTTAGCTCAATTTCTTGGGGTTGTGTTGATTTTGCTGTCGCTGATGGTTATGTATTGTCTTAGTGTCTTATGCTTCAGTGGTCAAGTAGCTGATAAATGTTTAGCTCAATTTTGTAGAATTGTGGTGATTTTGTATTTGATATCTGTATAGTTTTTAGCATCGGGATTTTGTTGTGTGATTCACTGTTAAGTTAGAAATTGTGTGGAGTTGTTTAGGCTTTAGGGCTTTGGGCTATTGATAGACATCCACAGATTAATAGTTTTGGCGCATAGTTGTGATATAGATTTATGGGGTTTAGGATTGAGCTTTGGTTATGTGATTTGCTGTTAGGTTAGATCATGTGGTGAGTGTTTTGCTTATTGATTGATTTAAGTTTAAAAGCATTTGTTCGGCGTATACAATTATACAAAGGAATTTATAAGTAATTGATTGCATCAACGACACAAGGAAAAACAAAATCCAATACATATGCAATACACAAGCTGTGAAGCTAAAAGATAGCTTTAAGCATCTTTTGAACTCAACACTTGTCAGTTGTGGGAGGCTTCCTTGAAGCACCTTTCTTTTTATATTCACAAAGATTAGTGTTATATCAGAAGTTCAGAACATAGTAACCATCCGACCATTTTCTTTCTCTGTGGTACGGATGCCAGGATGTGTAATATCTACCATGACGTTATGGGTAAGCCATCACAAGATGTCTATCTGAACTTGTTAAACTTGAGAACATTCTCCCATGGAGTATTCATGCCTACTATTTTTAGTTAAATCTATATGATGTATTTTTAAGACTTGTTTAGAAAAGGAAGAAAACTAGATATATCTGCACAGGTTGGAGTTTACTGTAGGTGCCCCAAATGAAAAAAATTCAAACACAGAACAGTTTATAAATGTATCGAGCTGAGCAGTGGCTAAACATATGAGATTTTAGGGTGAGTCACTCATGGAAAAACTGTATGATGGTGCTTCGACTATCATTCCCATGTTGCATGCAGTTAAAGAAAGGTTTTCTTTAATTTTCTGCTTCGAGATGCGTCTTATGTTCTGGAAAGTGGAAACCGTCTCATGCATCATCTGCCAGAAGCGTCTTTATATATTGGTACTTAACATCGATGCTTCTCTTAGGGAGTCTTGTATGGAGACTCGGACCATTCAGAGTTTCATTCATGGTTAATTATGAACTTACATTACATATAGCTTCCATGATAAGTATACTACATAAATAAGGACTATCAAAGGTTGATTGCTTAATTTAATACGGATTCTGATGATCAATTGAGCATCATATTGAAAGCTGGTGTACCTCTTGGAGTAGACCTTTATCTAGTAAGGTTAGGCTGTGTCTTAAGTCTATGTGTTCTGATCTTTGTCTACTTAGTTTATTAGTGGTTTGTCCTGGTTTTCTTTTTCGTTATTTTATATTTTGTGTAGATCCTTTGTCATTATTAAATATCTAGATAGAAATGAACTAGAAAACGTCATTGGGAGAGTTGTTCTCACCTCTTGCAAGTAAACTGTAATCTAGTCATGTCAATGATGGTCTATTTCTCAAATCCAGTTTTTTTTTGTATTTTTTTGTAGTTATTTCTGCAATTTGTTATATTGGTGTGTCCATACTTCATGTAAGGTGAACATACCTTATAATTTCTATCAACTTCATAAGTGTTTTTATTCTAGTTAAGGACTTAAGGCATTTTCAGTTAAACTTGCTTCTTAATTGTTTTATGTAATCTGTTTATATCACGTGCAGCCTGGTCCAAGAGAGACTCTCCTCCAATGTTTTATCAAACGGAAACGGTCTACCCAAACATATTATCTTTACCTTAGTTTGACTCAAGGTCAGCATCCTGTTAAATACTTTTCATTTGTTACGAGTAAAGATATATGATATATCTATATATTTTATAATTATAACTCACCTTTTGGATTCTTATTAATCAATGTGGCAGCACTTGCTGATGATGGAAAATTTCTTCTCGCTGCTCGCAAGTTTAGACGTCCCACATGTACCGATTACGTCATCTCTTTACATGCTGATGACATGTCAAAGGGGAGCAGTAGATATATTGGGAAATTAAGGTTTGGATTCCACTTAATAAACATCCAGCTGGTTTAAATTTATTGGGAAATTTGAGAACATTATATTCTAATGATTTTTTATAGATCAAACTTTCTGGGAACAAAATTCGTTGTGTATGATGGTCTGCCACCTCATGATGGAGCTAAAATGACAAAGAGTCGGTCCACTAGGTTTATTGGTTCCACTCAAGTCTCCCCTAGAGTTCCTGCTGGAAGCTATCCAGTAGCTCACATCTCGTATGAGTTGAACGTGTTGGGATCCAGGTTAGATGAAATGCTTGTTTTATTTTGAGTAATACATAGGTGTAAAATCCATAAGCCTAAACATGCCTGATCAACTTAACGATTGACACATGGATCCCACTCTTTCTTTCCTTATTTCCATCTTTGGTCTTACCATGTGTCTTGATCTCCTTCTTAGCCATGTTTAGGCATATGAATTTTTGTCATGTGAATCTGTTTTCTATTATTTTGGGTTCTGTTTTGGAATTGATTATATTATTATTGCGAAATGAAAGTGCAATCATTAGTTTTATTGATCGGATAATCAAAGCTTCGCTCCACAAATATAAATTTTTTGTTCATTTTAT
This sequence comes from Erigeron philadelphicus, assembly GCA_024320915.1. Lineage (NCBI taxonomy): Eukaryota > Viridiplantae > Streptophyta > Magnoliopsida > Asterales > Asteraceae > Erigeron > Erigeron philadelphicus. Next base: position 42,769,184 of record JANDBE010000001.1, read on the forward strand.
CGAATTATTCTTTAAGTCATCAGAATCTGCCTATCACTTAAACATCTGATTATCTTATAATTACTAGTACTACTTTAAGCAACATAAACACATCCAAACACTATCTTTGCAAAACTGTTTTTATCATAGTTGATCTTCCGATTTTCATTATTTAATATCACATGGTCAATAAATCACATTGAAAAATCACATCCAAACACCACCTGTATTGGCACCCTTGTCATAAATGTTATATGTTAATTTCTAAGTATGACAAAATTTTACTATAGTATCATTCCTTTTTCTCTGTACCACAAGCAGGGGTCCAAGAAGAATGCAGTGCATCATGGATCCCATCCCCGCTTCTGCAATTGAACCGGGAGGTGTGGCACCAACACAAACTGAGTTTCCCCTTAGCAGTGGTGAATCTTTTCCTTCAATTCCTTTTTTCCGATCCCGATCAAGCTGTGTGGAAAAAAGTGGTCTTGGAGTATCAGGCAATCAACGAGATGGACCTCTAATTTTGAAAAACAAATCTCCTAGATGGCATGAACAGCTTCAGTGCTGGTGCTTAAATTTTCAAGGACGAGTTACAGTTGCTTCAGTCAAGAATTTTCAGTTAGTAGCTACACCGCCAAGTGGACAATCGGGGCGGCAATATGAGAAGGTTATTCTTCAGTTTGGAAAGGTAGGGAAGGATGTGTTTACCATGGATTATCGCTATCCTATATCGGCTTTTCAAGCATTTGCCATCTGCCTCAGCAGCTTTGACACCAAGATAGCTTGTGAATGATGTGGACTGACAGGTTTGCAACTTACTCCTTATATGTTTGGTATTTATATAACCTACAATCTCTTTTAAGAGACTGTTCACTAGATGTCAACAAATGGGCGAGTTTGGGTAATGGGTCCATACTCGGTACAGGTCATTTTTGTATGTGTCAAAATGGGTCTTGTATATGTATATACGTACCTGAATATCCCAAATTTTAAGTTGTTAAGCTTAGATATATTCCATGTTAAGTTCAGCTGTTCAGTGCAGAGATAATAAAATCTAGTGAGGTATTTGACTATATAAAACAATGAGTGCATGAGGTTGAGTAGTTAACACATTATTGGCCGATCAATAATAGTGCAGGGTATTGCAGTGAGTCAAAACAACTCATATAATTTCAAGTAGATGTCTTTTTCGATTATGCGACTATTTTGTTGAAGAATGTACACACGTTGAGGAATAATATTCTCAGCATATCTTAAATTTGTTAATTTTTTTTTGGAAAAACACTTCTTTGCGTTATTACTATGACAGGGTTTAGTTTAGGCTCCAAACATGTTAGCTCCAAACATGTAAATTTTGAGATATAAGAAAAGACCTAGGCACAAGAATGAGACAAATGCAAATTGATCTGTAATAGGCGTCAAGGCACAAAAATGACACAAATGCAAATTGATCTATAATAACCGTCAAGGCACAAGAATGTGATCAATTCAAATTGATGTATAAATACCTAGCAAAAGAAACTTCACAACCATGTAACACATATCCGCCAGACGCCAGTATCATTGTCTGTTTGGCTTCCAATCAATAATCTGATTTTGTTCACTTTAATTAGATGTTAATTTTATACCTGAGTCTTTGCACAACTAGTGACCCCTTAATTTACTTATAACTTTCAATTGGCTACAATGGACATAGAAGTGATTGGGACGTCAAATATCACACTTTTTACTTATAATGGTGTGTTTGAATGTACATTTTGAAAGCGATAATGTAATTTTAATAATCATAATCGGGTAATGAGCTGTAATAGGACTATTGTAGGACTGTAGGAGAGAAAGTTTGAATGTGCTTTTACTAATCAAAATTCATTGATTGTAAAAGATATTACGTTTTGATAATAAGTACTGTTGCAGCCGGTATCAACCTGATGTCAAAAGTTGGTTTTTGCCAGTGTGTAATCAGATAAACAAGAAGCAGAATTATAATCCAAATAATGCTAAAGAGATCTGTACATCTGTAATTGAGCAAGCTTGTGGCTGAGTGGCTTTATTTATTACTGAATATTTTTACTTGCTTGGTGTTTTACAGTAACAACTTTGATGCACTAAACTCAAGTGAAGGATGGAAATAAAATTCAGAAAGAGGTATGTTTTCATGGCGTGAATGAGGCAGACTTGATGCTTCAGCGTGTCTTTGCTCGGAGTGAGTCAAAAGAAAATCAAAAATAAGAAGCCATTCATTGATGGTGATGCTTTTGTGGGTTTTTGTTGTTTCTCTTGTAAATAGTAGTTATTTCTTTTCAGTGTCTGCTTGTTTCCTTTTTACATTTCAGTATGTTTGACCTGGAACCATACAGTCTACTGATTTTTTCTTTCGGACTTTTTTTTGAGTAACACATGCAAAAAATCAAATTTGCATTCAGTAAAGATTTTATTAACTGTTAAGATTATAATGTGCAAGTAGATTCAGTTGGTATAGACATAGAGATGTTAAAGTAACAAGGTTACGACATTTTGAATACTTTTTGTATGGTGGATGGTTGGGAATCGTGTTCCACATTGTTGTATGGGGATGATTTTGTATCCCATCTCCGCCCCCAACCGGCATTTCCGGATATTCTCCATCTTCGACAATAAATATAAAATGTTGTCTATATAAAAAATAAATGTAACAACTAATAAGTAAGGGTGTAAAGTGTGTTAGTTCACAACATATTTATCTCTATATCTTTAGAATGAAACGCGCATCACATAATCGAATGTAGGAATGTCAAATGTCAATAGATCGGATATAGATAGGTGTGTATCTAGTTAATCATAGTTTGATTAGAATTCTAAAACTTAAAACATATTTTAGTTATTAAATATAAAAATACACATGTTGACAAAAGATTATGGCATATGTCACTCAACTCCTCAATCATGTTTTAGTATATTGATAGATATTTTGATGATGACTTATTTTCATGTAAGAGGTCTGAGGTTTGAATTTTCACCCTAAACATATTTGAGAGTGGCTACAAATATTTAGTTTGCCCTTATGGTTGAGTTTCCTCTTTCAAATCTTTGGGTGATATGTATTTCTTAGCGAGAGTTTAAATTGGGGATGCATATTGCAAAATTTCTCTCTAGTAGCATAGATTAGGTTAAGACAATTTATACTTGATTTTTAACATTGAACTTCAAGTTTCAATATTGATTTTAAGTTTCAACAATTACTTTCCTAAAATGACATCTTATTTATGTTATATTTACTTAAATAACTATAATACTCTTTAACTATCTTCATCTCAATCATTCATTTTTTTCTCTCTCCCCAAATAAATCATTTTATTCCTTCTAATTCATTCAAAATCTTTTATCTAAAAAACGGTATATCAAGAAATTATAACAATTATATGGCTATCACACTCTATGATATATCACATTCTATGACTTATCACACTCTATGACCTATTATTCTGATCACCATCTCACCACCGCAACACGCTCTCTCGTTTTAATATAAATGAAAATGATACAAATAGAAAAATAATGATCCAACCATGAAACACAACTGAGTCGACAGCCTCTATACACTACACAGATGTTATAAAATGATTCAACCTATCCAAATGCTAAAGTAAAAAATAGAATAACTCCATCAATATCTAACAATGCAATATAACTCGCAAAATTCTAACGTACATATGCTAACAGCTAAGTGGTGAACCTCCCCTACACCCACCAAATGGACCCCAAAATTAACCATTTCCATTATCAGCAATCGGGATTCACATAATTTCTAAACTTGTTATCAATGATACTAAAAGGTCAAGATTACCTTTTTATATATTGTTCAAAGTTGATTATTGTTATTTCAAACCAAAATAATCATATAAAGTGGGCTTCCAACTCTATTCAAAATAATTTGGTTTATCGAAGTTTACATAGTGTGTAAGTGACTTCCGAATGCTCTTGTATAATATTTGAAGAGACTAGACTCAAGACTTCAAAGTGTTGATGGGCTAATATCTGATGTTGGAACATGGGCTAATGCGGATAAGACCATTATTAAGGGTTTTCTTTTTCTTCTTCTTCTTCTTTTTTTTTTTTTTTTAATAAAGTTTAGTCTGTCTTATGTATGACAAGTCGTACCTTTTTTTTTTGAACACGACAGAATTGTATTAAGTAAATAGATATAAATATATAACCGTCTAGCAAGATGCTAGAAAACTGTACAAAAATCGCCAATTCGCCTCATGTATATATCATGATAGAATCGATCATTCCAACACTTGTTCTGGAATGATAATTGCAATATCGCTAACATAGTATAATGGCTACATCTATACTTTTATCTACCTTATCTTGAGCAATAATACATAACGTGGATAAAAAACAACGATTGGTTTTACAAGTTTTGTGCTGTAAATTTAAAGTAAGGAACTAGGGAAGTGATATTCGTACCATATAATATAATAAACTACCATTGTTGTGCATTGTATACTTGTTCAGTATGCTACGAAATGTGTACAGTGAGTATCAAATTGTATGGTACAAATATCACTTCCTTATAACTTTAGCTATCTCTGCTCAAATTCAAGTATATCTACATACTGAAAAGGAAGTGATATTTGTACCATAAAATTTGATACATTTACCATACTGTACATATTTCGTAGCATACTGAACAAGTATACAATGCATAGCAGTGGTATGCTTTTGGCAATGATTAGGGAAAAAAAAAACAAGTATTTGATGGGTCAAATTTTAAACATGTATTTTAACTGAAAACAAAAAAAACAAAAGGTTATCTGTTACATAAACAAATGAGGCCAATGCGCCGGTGGAACAGAGAATGGGCCCATAATTTACTGGATAGTTTACAAATTGGTCTAAAAAGAACCCAAAATAAGTAACCCACTCTTGTTTTCTTTAAGCACACGGCAAATCATGGACACATACACTACACAATACACACATACAATACATGACATACATATGACAATACGCATACACACAATACATCTAACAATACACATACAAATACAAATAAACAAACATTTTAGAACCTCGTGAATTTGTAAGGGTGTACGTGTTTGGTTTATAAAAAAAAATGATTTTAGCTTTGAAAGTAAAGATAGATACGGTATGATTGTTCAAAATAATGCTTTCTTGTGTTATAGACTTATAGTAATGCATACCAATTTTTAAAGTTTAATGAGGCACCATATCATCAATAAACTTTTTGATACCGCTTCTTATTATCACCTTTGCAATGCATACAATTTCACTAAATTTAACAAATAGGTCTTAGATTAATTCTTATATATCACAACTTGATAAAAAATAAATAAGTTGATGTTGCTCATTAGATAACTTTAGCCACTGATTCATGGGTATGAAATGATTCATGGATACAACTTCTATGTCATCACTTCTCCACGATTTAAAATAACACTTGCATACAAACCTGTTATTAGGCTGATCGGAGTGGTAGCAAACTCAGTACCAACCCAGTGGATTTCGCCTTCGAGTTGCCGGGCACACCACCCCCTGGTAGCAATCCACCATTGTAGCAACCCCATGTGTAACAACCGCCTTAAAATGTCCTAATTAAATTCCTTAAATCGTACTTTCGCCATATGAACGACCAGACAGTTCAATTTAATTAAGTTCTTGACGTACTTTAGACTTAAATTATGTGTTTATTTGGAGGTCAATTTGATCTTAAATCTTGATTTATGTGACGGATTATGAATTAATTCGATAAATTATGAAGGTTCGGTTCGTAAAGGTTCATGTCCATAAATGATCTAGTGCAAAATATTCACAAAAAGACCCTTGCATTTATCCAATTCATTTATTTTGGAAATGTATATATAGAAAATGATAGTGTGAGAAACACTATTCATTCACCATCTTCACCATCTCTCTCTCTCTCTCTCTCTCTCTCTCTAAAAACACATAGTCACGCCACCATTTTCACAAACAAAATCAACACCTTGATTTTGGGTTGTTTGAGGGAAATCGTTTGTACTTTTAGCTTCCTTGTGACGATCAAAACACGTTTCTGGAATCAAATCGCAGGTAACAACAACATCTTTTGAGAATTTGATCAATTTAAATGTGTACTTTTTCATGTTCTTGTTCTTGATGATTTGGTCCGATTTTGTTTGGAAATCATGTTAATAATCAATGGGTTTGTGTCTAAATGTGTTTAACATCATTTTAGTGAACAAATTTGGGTCATAACATGATTTAATTTACAAAACCCATTTTCAAATATGAACATAACTTGTTCTTGAAGCCACAAAGTGTTCATGTGATATTTTGATCCTGAAAACTGTTAAGGTGTTAAGGAAATAGTGTTATGATGTTAATATGTGCTAGTACTACGTTCTAACTCGTCCCGAAATCGACTTAGACCATCATGAATTAAAACCCTTGGCTGTTTGGCTCGAAAAACTTCCTTCCTGAAACAATCTAAATGAGTATGCCATTTTAGAGCTGCTGCTGTTCACTTTCCTGCTAGATACTTAAGGATGTTTGGTGTTGTGTGGTTTGGTGTTGGTCCATCGATTGGGTAGCTGATCATATGATCGGTTTCGCTCATTTAATCTCGATGATATTTCACTTGGACAAATTGTTAGAACTATAAAATCAAACTGTTTGCTGAAAATGTGTGGGACGATCTCCTTGAAAGGTTTAAAACGATCTAAACGTGGAGTACAAAACGATCTTAATACTAGGTTCAAAACGATCTTAATCATAAACCCTTGGCCGATTTATTTTGGGCACACAATAATACATTAAAGCGTTTGAATGTTTGAGCTACATTAGAATGATCTATTTGTCAAAACACTAGAACGATCTAAACCAGAAGACATAGGAAACGATCTCTTTTTACAAAGATATAGAACGATCTCTTTGTCTCAATCAGAACAACCTCTTTTGCCAAGAGCCTTGAAACGATCTAAAAAGGGGTTAGACTTAGAACGATTTATTTGGACTGCTTGCGAAACGATCTAAATCAATGAAGAAGTCAGAAACGATCTAATCCTCCAAGTCCCTGAAACGATCTAATATACTACTGTTAGCACGATTTAAATGAGGTTTGATACTAAAACGGTCTTCTTTAAGCTAGAATTACAAAACGACCTAAATAGCTACTAACCTTGAAACGACCTAAACTGGCTAGGATATTAGAACGATCTAAAATGATAAGGCAGCTAAACGATCTAAATATTCATGACATGGGACGATCTAATTTTGGCTACACTACCAGAACAATCTGTTTCGATCTAACCTTGGAACGAACTGAATACCAAACCATTGAACGACTTGTTTAGACTTGAGGTAATCTTATACTCACCTTAAAACGATCTAATTGATAAGGTGCCAAAGACGATCTTGTACCAGAATCCTTGACGACCTTGAACTACAACTTCTCATGTTCTTAACCTAAATCAACCTATTCTTTTAATTGATCATTAATCGACCTAGCATTGTGCATAACTCCTGGATAGATCCCTAGCTTGCAATATTCTTTGATTAAGTGCAACCAAGACTACTCATAGACATCAGAACTAGTTCGTAACACGATCTAAGACAACGTCCATTGTACAAAACTTAATTAAGTACACAACGACATGTTCTATTTAAATTATTAGAGTACAAGTTCTGTGAATAAATGAATTAAGTGTTGGAAAACGTGTAGAAACATGTTTCAGGATCGAATAACACGAGATCTATACAATCATAGATGTGCGGAATCCATCTATAATCGTCGTTAGGGTTTATATGATGATGAACACGAAAATAACAAAGAACAGGAGATAAATCAGATTATATAACTCAAATCTTGTATTAATCAAATGATTACAATACATCAAACGAGTAGATATCTGATTCTTTGGGCGGTATCTC
>JANDBE010000001.1:42871872-42888152 GCA_024320915.1 Erigeron philadelphicus
AAGGCTTCCAAAATCCAAAAAACAAACTTTGATTACAGTATGTTGACAAGATTAGTTTTAGTAGTTTTCACCTGTATTTTTATTGTTTTTGAACAAAAGTTTTACTAACAAAAAATAAGTATCACTATGTAAATTGTCGTCATCATGACATATGGTATGTTGTAAATTTTCACCGTTACATCGCGCGGACACTATCGTATGTTGTAAACTGATATCATGTAATACACCAAATACGAGTAGCACTTTCTAAATTGTCGTCATCACGACATATTATATGTTGTAAATTCTCGCCGTTGCATCGCGCAGGCATTATCCCTCGTTTATGATAATGCATCATTGACAATAATAAAGCTGCTCCCGCATAGAATTGATCATGTTATGTGTATGCATTAATGACCTAAAAGGTTGCTCCGACCCATTTCATTTTTTTTTTCTCTACTTCAATGAAGTCATCAAGTCAAAGTCAAGAACCCACCTAAGCTGAAATCCTGAATCTGTCACTGGCAACGACCGGGTTAAAGTCTAGTTTTAACTTAAAAGAAAAAAATTAGGTTTTCTTTGTATAAATAAATAAAAATTAAAATAAAAAATCACAGAAAAACTCTATCAAAATCATCCCCTGCCCCATTTCCAACTTAGCGATCTTGTTCTACTCCCTTGCAAGGTAACAACTAACAATCTAATCTATTATGTATTTTGTATATCTATGTATTTTGAAATAACCCCCTAAATCGTTGTTTTCATATCTTTTATATATGTATATTTCTGTTATTTTGCCCTGTTCAAGAATCCATATCCAATTTTATCATTATCTTAGAATGATTAGAATTATCGTATTTCCACCTTAAATTGAACCTATATACATACATATATTATTTGCAGTTGGGGATTTCTAAGCCAATTGGACGCATACACGTATTAAGACATTCAGACTTGGTTATTTTCAGATTTTAGCAAACACTTACTGCTATTGGGGAAGCTTTTCAACAATCTTTGTGTAAATTAATGAAGTTTCTGGGCTGGTATGTCAAGATTGCCGTTGTATCCGCAGCTATTGGAGGATCTATGGAGTATTTCATGATCAAAACCGGTTTCTGTAAGTCACAATCTTCCTCAACATTCGGGTTCGTCTATATAGTGTCGTAGAATATTGTTTCATCTGTTTATATCAGTAACTGCCAAATATCTTTTAGTGTTATTTTACTTTACAAGTATATAATTCTTGGCTGGTTTAGTTTATTTCGACATATAATGGACGGGGATAAAGCACATTTTTACATCTGTGTGTGCTTTGTGATTGGGGACAAGTATCCTAGAAAAACAAACCAAACAAAGGGAAGGGAATAACTTAAGTATTAGTACCAACATATTCTAGGAGAATATACCAATAAAGGCTTCAGCATGCTAATAAAATTGAAAAGAAGTTGAAAGTCGTAATTTGAATGAGACTCATACATGGTGTTTGATTAGGAAATGGCATCATGGTTTCAGAAAATGAGATTTGAATTTAAGTCAAACAGTAAGGGTTCTGCAGGCCTTTTAGTATCTGGATGCTTCGAATGTGTGACATAGTAATGACGTAGTCATAAAGTGCCTCAGAGGCTCGGATTGTTAGGGGAACAGAATTGCATTACTGGTTGAGGTACCTTACGAGTGTTCATGGTGTAATGATATTAAAGCTAGGTGCATCCTTCGGGTGCTTAAATTTTTTTTGCACGGGTTAACTTAAGGTACTTTAAATTGTTTAGCTTTTTAGCATGGGTTAACTTAAGGTACTTGAAATTGTTTAGCACGGGTTAACAATTGTTAGTATTAGGGGAAATAAATGAATGACTCGCATACGCACCATTAACTCAGATATTTGATCTCATGAATATCACATAGTTCTTCTTATTACCATCTCTTATATATATATATATATATAGATACCTAATTGAATTTTTCAAAGAAAAAATCACTCTATTAGCTCCAAAGTTTTGATTTTTCGTTACTTTAGTCACCCAAGTTCATTTATCATCACTCAAGTTAAGGTCACCTGCTACTTTTATCACCTGATAAACTTTTCCCTGCAACACCCAGTTACCATATGCTTATGTGGCTATGCCACCTAATTCTGTGCCAACTCTGTTTTTGTGTTTAACCAGTACGATCATAATTAGAATGTACCCTCACATAAAGTTTTGTAGTTACAATTTTTTGACGTCTCAGCCATTGAAGGGTAAAATATTACAGTTGAAAGAATAGTAGACTTCAAGAGAATCAATATACTTTAAAATGGGTTCTGTATGTCAACCACCATTGTTCCCATCCAAAATCTTTTCTGGTAAGTTCAAACTTTTTAAAGGATCATGCTTTATAAAGAGAGAGACTTTGTATCTATTTTGTTTGCATTAACAGTTTGTAAAATCAAAGCTATAAGAACTAAAGTTTAACATTTGAAAACCTTCAAGCAAGTATTTTGAATTCTCTTTAAACAACCTGACTTTCAAGCATTTTAGCACTTGTATAGACAACTTAAATATCAGTCTAGAGGATTGCTCATGGGTTGTTGAGCGATCAAATTTGTTGTTTTGGAATTAATAAACAGATACAACTAGCAAGAATCTTTGTATAGTGAGACCTTTATGTTTCTTTCAAATATATAAGTTGTACTGCTCTAGTGCTGTACATATATATATATATATATATATATATATGAGCCATTTAGCTCATTTATATTGATGGCTTGAAAAGACTTGCATTGTTATGAAGAATGAACAGAAATCGGGAGTGTAACTGTTAGCAGCTTGTTTGTAATAGGTTGAGATGTTAGGGATGATGATATTGTGGCATGTAAAGATGTTGTGGGGTTATGTGATTGATACTTGGATTTGTTTATGCTTAAATGGAAGTTGATTAGGTATACATGTGGAGGTAATCATGTATCATTTTAGGTTGCAGGTTTTCCAAGTGATGATTTAAAAAAAGGTAAGGCGATTAAAGTGGAACATGGTGATGATTTTATACGTAAGTAAAGTTGGGTGACTGAAGTATTTGAAAGTGAAGAACTAAAACAGTGGTTTTTTACATCTTGTAAGTAAAACTGATTTTTAGTATTACTAGGGCATGATCTTTTTAGGTTATTCAAGCATTTAGAGCAACCCGAAAGATTACTTCTATGTGACTGGAAGGTAAGAGATCAAATTCATGGAGTTTAAACGTTCTGGGATGTGCAAGAGAATTGTTGGATACAAACCTTGCTAGCCTTCTTAAACTGCATAACCTTGGAAAACCAATGGTTCACCCCTTTCGAATTACCATGATTTTTTGTTTGTCAGATTTAGTTCTAATTTTTGATAATCTCACGCATGTATCTTTGCACATTATTGCTAGGCTTCATAAAATGTTTTGATCTCTTCAGTTTTGCTGATATATTGCTCTTGTAATATGCGCCATTTTTCACTTAAATGTACTCATTATAATCTGCTTATATTGTTGGTACGAGATAGGAAGTATTATTGAAGTACTTCTTTTGAAGAGTTACATTTGATTTCTATATACAGATGACAAAGTGACGGCTCTTGAGTCAGAGAAGATGGCATGGGAGAATTCACCAGAAGCTCAGGCCATGAGAGAAGCTCTCAACCCTTGGAGAAACACTGATGCAAATGCAAGGAAATCTTCCTAATATTTCTCATTATACTGGTAATAAAGTGATTTACGTGGGATTTCGATCTTCTATGCTATGAGTTATCGGTTTCTTTTAAACAAAACTAAACAAACATATAAGGATGCAAGTGGTAGATTTTGCACTAGGTGAGCTATATTTTATTACACATCTGAGTAGTTTGGTCTAAGTTTTGATAAATTTGCAATTACAGATGTATATTGTTGCATTCTCGATGTGTCATCCTCTTCCTTGGATGTACATGTTTTGCATATGCTCTAGTTTGCGCTCTTGTTTCTACATGAACTTACATTGATGATTATGTGGAAATGTAATTCAAGGATGTGTAAAATGTATAAATAGTTGATGGGCTGGTTGGAATGGGTAGGTAACGTCTCAACCTAGGTTGACCCCTCTTCATATACCCAATGGTAACTCTAATTTCACATGAACCCCAATTTTTTCTAGGAAAACATTTGTCTTCGGTCTGGATAGCATTTTGCTTACATCCGGATTACGACACTTGTTAAAACATACATATAAGATGAACAAAAAAAAGAAACTTAAGAGTCAAAATTGTATGATTTTAGTGTAAAAGCATTTGCACGAGGAGAATGTATGAAGATGGAATATTTTTTCCTCTTTAGTTGAATATAAAATGAATTTTTATTATGTTATTTTGTAACATGCCTACACCAGATATCCAACGTTAATAAACCAGAGCAGAACATAGTATTCTTTTGTGCTTTATAATACATCTTTCGGTAGAAAAGATGCATCTTGAATCTGAACCATTATTTAATTGGGCTTGGCCTATATCAAAGTTGCGTCTTTATGTATTCTGTTCCTGATGCACTTTATGAATTCTTCCAAGTTCCGAGAAAAAAAAAATAAAAAAAAAAGAAAGAGAATATACTTATATAGAAATAATAATAATAATAAAAGCTAACGCATACAAGGCTAAAAACTATGGAAGAATATATAACATCTAACAAGATCACCAAAACGTGCATCAAGAGGTTTTTGACATCCAATAGGGGGTTAATGCAAGTCTCATACCCAGTGGCGTAGCCATGATTTTTATCCTAGGGTCGTCGAACAGTTCATAATATTGATAAGTGTAAAATTAAACTACAAAATTCAATTATTCTATTCAGAGGTTGCCAATTACCTTAAAACTGATTAAATACTTAGAAATAGTACTAGAAATATAGAGTTTTAAAAAAATTGTGAGGTCGTCATGTCCATCCGTAACCACCACATAGCTTCTCCACTGCTCATATCAAAATTTTTTTCTTCTATTATCACATAAAACGATAAATTAAGTCGTTAAAGTTACTTAATTAGAAATTTCAAAAAGTGCTTTCTTTTTATAAATGTATCCTATTTTTATTATTCCTAATAAAATAATTATAACTTCCTATCGCACATAAAAATGGTAATATTTGACATGGAAAAATAATCTTAACTAAACAAGCACAATATAAATCGTAGATAGGGAATTAATACATAAGGGTCAATAATTTGATATCTATGTTCGGGTGTATAAAATTGGCTTTGATAATTAGGCGTTTTCCCATTCAATGCGCAGGAGAATATCTATCTTTATATGATTCCAATTAAAATGTGTCACACATAAAGTGGGCAGGGAAACCCTAGAATCGAATAATAATATATGCAATTATTTGCAAATAGTGCCATTAGCCACACTACTATAAAGGCAACCGGTCCCTCATATGTTAAGCATAAGCAAACACACAACAAAGTAACAAACCATATATACTATCCACTTATCCACACCCCATTCAATCAGTTACCAAATCCAAAAACATGTCGTATTATTCTAAGCAGAAAAATGAGCTTACTAAGATTGGTGCCGATGGTTTTGCTGTCCTTGATCATGGTTTCTACTCTAGTAGTGGTCGCAAGTCCAAGCCATCGTCATCATCATCAAGTGCTCCTCCAACAAGTCACTACTCATCCTCAACAGAAGTATATCACTATCAATATCGATATCAATCAAATTACCCAAATTACATGGCTAGGCAGCAACAAGTGTATGTTGCTCCTGTCGAGACTATGAGCACCACTGAAACGGTGGTGGATTGCTATGAAGCGGCTAAGAAGTATGGTGGGACTGTCATTGTGGATTACCCCAAGAAGAAGACGACTCCCCGTAGAGGTTTCTTTTACAGATAAACCGCAATAAGTTGCATCATGCGTGTGATCAATATCTACAATAATATATGTTAACGTATGATGGACGGTTTCATGTGTATGCATATATACAAAAATATGCATGGACCTCTTCAAATGTATCCCTTATTATCCGCTAGCTAATTACACTACTTAGTTAACTATATATGTACTATTGGCATGATCAGTTATATCCTGATTAAATAATATAATACACATATATATATTTTGCACATTATATTCTTTGAGTCTTGTATATTCCAATTCTCGTTTGATCAAACTTTCTTTATTACTCTTTATCTCATCGGAGGAAAGTAATAATGCAAGGTATGACTTACTTAGGACGACTAACTATATATAACGAAAAAGTAAAATTTGCAAGCATACAATCGGGGGAATTGAGAAGCAAGACTTTGATCCCCACACCCCACACCAAGTACCCTATTAAGAATACTAGGCTTAAAGTCCGCGTGAAACGCGGGGCTGGTTCAAATATATTACAAAACTAAATTTACTTCTAAATATTTGTACACAAACAATATTTTAGATTTTTCCAAAAAATATAAACCATATCTAACTCATTCCTTGTATATTATCAAAATTTCGTTTTTACTCACCAAATTATTAAAAAAAATTACATATAAACACTTAGAATGTGACCTAAGCGTTAAGTCTCCTCTTTAAGAGAAGAGGATATACATCTAAGCGTTAAGTCTCCTCTTTAAGAGAAGATGATATAAACCATAGCGTTAAGTCTCCTCTTTGAAAGAAGATGATATAGACCTAAGCGTTAAGTCTCATCTTTAAGAGAAGAGGATATAGTCGTAAGCGTTAAGTCTCCTCTTTAAGAGAAGACGTAAGCGTTAAGTGTCCTCTTTAAGAGAAGAAGATATACACCTAAGCGTTTTATCTCCTCTTTAAGAGAAGACGATATAGACCTAAACGTTAAGTCTCATCTTTAAGAGAAGAGGATATAGACCTAAGTGTTAAGTCTCCTCTTTAAGATAAGAGGATATAGACCTAAGTGTTAAGTCTCCTCTTTAAGAGAAGAGGATATAGATGTAAGCGTTAAGTCTCCCCTTTAAGAGAAGAGGATATAGACGTAAGCGTTAAGTCTCCCCTTTAAGAGAAGAGGATATAGACGTAAGCGTTAAGTCTCCTCTTTAAGAGAAGAGGATATAGACCTAAGCGTTAAGTCTCCTCTTTAAGAGAAGAGGATATACACGTAAGCGTTAAGTCTCTTCTTTAAGAGAAGAGGATATACACGTAAGCGTTAAGTCTTTTCTTTAAGAGAAGAGGATATAGACGTAAGCGTTAAGTCTCCTCTTTAAGAGAAGAGAATATAAACGTAAGCGTTAAGTCTTAACCGTAAAGATTGAGAAAGATTGAGAATATTAACTATAAAGAAGTAAAGAATATAGTTTTAAGAGACAAACATGGATAGTAGCTAACTTCAGCTACCATCTATAATAGGTAAGCCGTAAGGCATTAAAATCATGAAAGCAACATCTCGCTTATTTAAGTACCTGTAATTTAGCATGTCAAATAAGATATGAAGGTTATTTTACATAAATGCAAAATTAACGTCATTTGCTAAACCATTGTTGTTATAGAACTTACTATATAATACCATCAGAGAAGTTTGTGAATTAGTTTTACAAAACAATTGTATAATATATAAATGGTAACACTAAGTGAAAGCAATAATGGGGTGCTTGTTATTTTTCATGACAAACTAAAAGCTCAAAGATACAAACTTAAACACATTTTTCATTAAATACATAATTAAAAAATCAATAATATCACATTTGGGAAACATGATAATATAAGTTACTTGTTACATGTTTTAATGATTGAAGAGTAAATCATCGAACAGAGAGTTAGGAATTGATCTTTACCAATACGGCAATACTTAAGGAACCGTTACCCAGACATCCTACCTCATTTGTTTTTAACCATGTTCTGCCACTATCCTCTATTGTGAAATTAGTGAAAAATCTGCAAATATTATCACTAAAAACCAAATCTCTTTTCCAATAAAAATTCCACCTCGCCACCATTATTAGTATACGAATTTTTACACACAAAACTATTTGTCCCTTGATGATTAGATAGCTCTTCCACAATAGGCGCATCATCGTTCCTCTTAGCCCATGATAATTACCATTACCTGTAAAAATATAGACAACTGCATTAACAACCCCAACAAATGATGCCAAGATTGACTCTATTGATATTAGTTTACTTTTATTCAAGAATCGTTAAAGTTAATACAATATGATGCCAATTGCTAAGCCCACAGGCTCTGCCTCCACTGCCTTAATGCTTGTGGCATGCAATGTATCCTCTGCCGACTATTAAGCCACGTCCTTGTAAGGGAATTTCTACCAATCCTGGTAGTTGTTTGGACACCAATATTAAAAAGGTCCTTCCATTTTTCCATGAAAAAGGTCCTTCCATTTTTCCATGTCAAGTTTAGCATCAGTCAAAGAACCAATAATATATAGTTCCTGATAGTCATAATACATAATTAGTAAATGATATAGCAGTTGGGGTTTGTTCACTCTAAGTTTTGTAATAGGTGCATGACACAAATGGCTACAACAACTAATGAGTATTTTCTTCTAAATTCACAATACGCATTCCAAATATTCATAATTTGTACGCAACATGGATACTCCACTACTTGCAATATGTATCAACCAAATTTACCGTTTATTTATAAATGGATCTAAATTTATATACCTTTACTTTTAAAGAAAAAACAAAATTTGTAAAACTCACCTGACCAATCTTTGTCCACACCCATCTTGCTTATCGACTTATCATCGACTTATCGACTTTCTGGCTTGAAGTACTGATCCTATACAGAATATTGTCTTCACAAATAAGTCGAAGGAGTTATATAACCCTTTCACACAATCAAAACACTTTCTTTTAGCTTATACTTTTGGATATCACAATAACCTTACAAAAGTAAGCTCCTTACCAAAACAATCTCCCATAGAAGCATTAAGAATGCGAGACTTGGTAAGCTACCAACTTGAAGAACATTATCACATTAGTCTTCCTAATTACAATTACGTTAGGTTGAAGAAAAAAACATTTTACACATAGTAATTAAGAACTATGAAAAACACTTTCTCATTAAATAGTTCTTACATTTGGTTGACGGAGGGGATTTAATGTTGGTCAATAAGGCAATTTATAATTGACCCTACTTTACTTCTTACAATAATTATACATCATCTAATATTATGAAAGAATGCACCTGATAATAAAAGTAGCCAAAAAATATTGGATTTCGTAGTTATGCTTCCAGTACAACCCAAGCACTTCACAAGAACGACTTCATCATCCTCTTCAAATTATAACTTCCTTTCTAAAATTCAAAAGTTTTGTTAGTAGTCATTTCTAACTTGATGAGCCATTACCCACTGCCATCATTTTTTAAACATGCCTTGAATTAATATGCTTGTCTAAGAGGAAGTTTCAATAGTACCGAGTCCTTTACATCATCAACACCATGACCATATTTGGCATTCTCCGGAATGACTTCATCTACATCAGTAGATTTTTCGTACCACTGAAAAATCAATAGTTCTCATTAGTAGTGGAATCAATGATGGACATGGGAAACAAAATGCGTGCACATGAAGATGGGTCATACTCTATATGTCAAAACACGTCAACCTGCAAGTGGTTAGTGTGTTTAATATGATCACAAAAACCTATATATTGACTCAATAAGCAAATTATATTACTAATGTCATGTTGCCTATGATAATTAAACATCAAAGTCTCTGCCATAATTTTAAACTTTCAATATGTATAACATTAGATAGGAAAAACCATATGTATGTTCAAGATTAAAGAAAGAAACAAACCCTTTTGGTATATGAACCATCCACTTCAAGTCTTGAACCACCAAGAACCACAACCACTTTCAATGAGTTTTAAAGATTTTGTCATTCCATTTATTCTATCGGTTCTTTTCAACCCGACACTAAACTAAAAACAGCCCTAAAAAACAACCCTTAACTATAGATTTTAGGCCAAAAATTTGCAGCATAAGCAGGCCTAAAACTGAACTAAAAACAACCCTTAACTACACCAAAAAAAGCATAAACAAAGCTAAAATCTGCAAGAAAACAACCTAGATTAGGTCTTAAATGTGTAGCACGAACAAACCTAAATCTGTAGTAAAAACAACACTTAACTTCAGCAAAAAAACACACCATAAACAGGGCAAAATTTTGCAAGAAAAAGAGCTTAAAACCACTCTAAAACATACCTTACAATAACAATTATCCCAAATAAAGTTTGTCCTTTTACCCTACCATACTTGTACCATTACAATAACAAATACTTAACTCGACTTCATTAATCTAAAGCTTTATAAGGTCGTCTAACTCATAGAGTGTTTGAAAATAAATAGAGCAAGAACCAAACCATGTCATTCGATGTCATGAACAAAATTGCTTGTGGCCCTATGAAGCGTATTCTCATACCTCATAGATTAAGCAAAAGATGAAGAAACATACCTCATACCAGACACATAGATTATGCAAAAGAAAACCTTTTCTTCATCTATCAAAATCGGAAAAAGCATTATATTTAAGTAATGAGCTATACCATGAAATATGCATAAATATCTTCTTTTTTCTTAGCAAAGAAGATGTTGAAAATCACAACTAACCTTTGTTTTTCTTGAATTACAACAGTCACTTTGAGATACTTCATCATAGTCAGTCCAAATTCCAAACACACCAGTTGTACACGAAAGGCTCAGACATGTTCAAGCAAAAGTAATGATTCAACATGGCTGCATACAAAAGCTTTACATGTGACATAAAGGTCACATGGACACCTCAAATGCCATGCCAAGAAACACAAAACCTTAGCTCTATATTAATGTAAACATATCATCATAGCCGATCAAAAATGGACAACCATCATATCTAAGGAGATGAAATATAGCTCTGGTTTTTGATATCTGAAAATCCAAAACATTTGCTTATCAACAAACAATATATATAAACATAGATATCAATTTATATATATTATTCCAACAACACCAAATTACTTAATCCCATATATAAACATAAACATACCAGATTGTGAACATTAAACATTGATAAGTTTCAAATTAGTGACATGAATCTGAAAAATAGAAGCACAATAATGTAGCTAAAAGTGAAATAGAAAAGGATGAAACTCGTTGAGGCATTTCATCAAACACTTAATATACACTAAAAACAACAATAAACAAAATATACATGTGCACTACTCAAATCCTAAATTCCAAAATCAGATGTCTTTTTCTCATTATGAAAGTCGAGTGATAAAAAAAGAAAAAAAAAGAGATTTAAATCAGAAATTTCACTTAGGCATTTACACAAACAGTTTGTGAGCATCATATTAAACATAAATCTAACCTTGATATTGAGTAAAATTGAAGTGTAATATGGATAAAATATGAAGGAAGAAAGTAAAAAGGAGATTGGAAAAAACCTGATTGAAGTTTCTCTCTCTTCTGCAAACATATATTCACACAAATACACATCCAAATTTTTTCAAATTTGAAATCCCGTCATTTAATCTTCTCTCTTTTCTAGCAAATATATTTTCCCCAGACACTTTATGTCCTTTCTCTGATCAAAAGGCCCATGTATTCTTTCAAATAAATACGTATAGGGTATAGAGATAAAAAAAAAAAAGCAATTTCTCACACAGTATAAACACTATCAAATACACACTAATTTAATCACCAATTTTGTACGGCAGGTAACGTGGACATCCTAATTGATTGAGAATCATTGTTTTGTGATATCAACCAAAACTCTTCTCTATAAGAGAAGAAGATATATCCAATAAATATAACTAAGTACTCTAGACCTCTGGATTAGACCAACCAAAAGGACTGGCCCAACCCTTTCTAAAGTGTAGCCCATAGACTCAACTAGATGTCTAGATAGCTAATTAGCATGTAAGTCTAATTTAAATTACACTATTTCAAATTTTGAGTATTTTCTTATATGCATACATAAAAATGCGCTAACATTTGTATGCCTGTTTTCTTATAACATATATTTTTGCTAGATGTCTTTCTGGTAACAGTCTTTTTACCCACTTGGGTAAAAGTATAGTTGTATACTTGTATACATCTAACATTCTCATATCCCATTTTTGATGGGATTTTGTATCGTTTTTGCTCCATATAAAAAGTATTTGCCTTCATGGAACTCAAATACTGTGCACTGAATGACTTAAATGTGCAATGCAATTTTTGATGTTCAGTATCAACTCGAACTACATATATAGATCTCTTATTCAATCTAACTTATAATGATAAATTGATTTGATCATATAAGTAACATACTTAAAACATTATATTATTACCTTATCACCTTATGTACCTACATAATCCCTTGCTCGTTGAAGAGTTCTGTAAATTATACATATTTCTTTGATACTCTGGGCCAAATGGCTTCACTTGAGAATTAAAACACTCTGGATTTTCCATGAGTTGAATTCTCGCTACTTTTAATTCTTGGTTGTCTGCTATTAAGACATATTCTTTGTTTTAAGTTTCTCGTCAGGTTTAATTTGACATAACTGGAACTGGGTAAACAGTTTGGTTTACTCTTCAATGAAATTTGATGAAGCAAAGCATTAATGTCGATACTCTATCCAATACACAGTACCTGGTGCAATCATAATTACGAGTAGATCATTTGATCCTAACTACTGATCACTTATACTTTTCATGATCAAGTATCGGAAGCAATACTGTCAAGATGCAAACTGATGAACGACAAAGGCCGCCAAAGGTATTAAATTTGGGTGTTAATTTGTTAATGTTTACTTATAAAAAGAGTGTAAAAAACATGAGTTCATAAGGAAGAAAGATCTAATGATAAAAAAAAAATCAAACAAAATATATATAAGAAATTTTATATTTATATTCATCAATCAGTAAATGTAATTACAAGGATGAACAAGGTTTCATCGATAAACACAGTTGAAACACATTCCTCACTAGAGAAGTACTCCAAATCAAACTATCTGAATCACAGTATGAGGAAAATTTCCTCTTATTCAGACTTGCACAAGTGGAAAACAAGTGTGTTATGGAAGCAAAAAAAAAAAAGAATCCATATAAAGCTTACTTTTGTTGTTCAACTTTAGCCCGAATCTTTTCTTCCAAAACCGAAATTTCTGTCTCAAGACTGAACATTCTGTTAAGAGCATGCATATTCTCTAGGGTCTCGTCCAGAGTCCGATCATCACTTCCATCATATCTTAAATGCATTAACGGGCCATGAAGAAGCTTGTTGACTATTCCACGGCTAAGAGTTTCAACAGCCTTTCTTGTATTATTGTTAACATCCCCTATTTTTTGCAGACATTTCTCTAAATCACTAGTTCTGATCCTTTCTGCATAAGCCCTTAACTTCCGGATTGTAGGAACCGTTTCCAGTGAATCTCTCCATGCTTCAAACAGTTTTAATTCTTCATCGATGATTGCTTGAGCTTCCCTTGCTTTTCTTAGCCTGTCTTCTCTGTTAGCAGCCACAACTTCTTTCAAATCATCCACATTGTATGCTTTTGTAGTCTCCAGATCTTTAACACAAGATCCCACATTTCTTGGGACAGATATATCAACGAATAGACGTTTTCCACCAACTTCAGGACTCACGGGAGGAAGATCTATCACGTTTTCTTTAATAAACAGAGGTGTTTCTGAGGAAGTGCTTGTGAAGATCACATCAGCTTCAGCAGCACAGGTCATCATATCATCAACTGGTCTGTATATGATCTCAATATCCTTAAACTCCTCACGAAGTGCATCCACTTTTTCTACAGACCTATTCACAACCACTATTTTTGTGCACCCTTTTGACACCAAGTGCTTAATCACTAGCTTTCCCATTTTGCCCGCTCCAATGAGTAAAACCCGAGCAGTAGAATGGGCCGAATAGGGAAGCTTCATCAATGCTAATTCCACAGCTGCCGAGCTTACAGAAACGGCACCTTCTGCAATCTTTGTCTCGGTTCTGACCCGTTTCCCAACCATGATGGCATGCTTGAACAGCCCACTAATGTTCCTCCCAAAGCCTGCAACTCCTTGACTGACTTTAGCAACTTGTTTGACCTGAGCAAGAATTTGGCCTTCTCCAAGAACCAGTGAGTCGAGTCCAGCAGACACTTCAAAGATGTGGCGTGTTGCATCTTTGTTGTATAGAAGGAAACGATGATCAGATATTTCAGAAACTGGGATCCCTCCAGTCTGTAGTAACAAAGAAAAAAGAAGTTCCAATTAGCAAACCGTCTAAATATTATATAACATACATAGCACAAAAGAACTATTCTTTGGAAGTACTTTTTAGGGGCTTCGGCTGTGCTTGAAAGTGATTATCTGAGTTATTGCATTTTCAAGAAGCAAGTATAAGTATCTAGTTTTTAAGTAATCTACATTTGATTAGTTAAAATCAGCTTCATACTTGCAGCAATAATACGCATTACTTACAAACGCTTTAAGCTATTAATGCCCAAATTTCAAAACACTCAAAAACAGAAACACTGGTCATTACTATTTCAAGAGCACCAGCACATAGCACTACGGGTAAATATCACATAATCAGATATAAAAAGCACATCCAAATAACGCTTAAATACACAAATAAAACAAAAGGATATCTACCTTTGACATCCATTCAGTGACTTCTTTAACTCCTCTATGCTGAGACAAAGCTACAACATAAATCTCCATTCGGTTGCAGGTACATAAAACAGCAGCTTCCTCAATGTGGTTCAAAGCGCATAACTCTTTAATAGCTCTAGGCCACTCTGCTTCCGGAATCGCAAGCTTTTCCCTCATTTCAACAGGGCAGGTGTGGATACTTAGCCCAATCACAATTATGCTACTCTTCTCCTTTGTATACCCTGAAAGAATGCACCATAAACAAGACCCAATCACTAATCTATCCACAAACTCACATTTTCCGGCTATTTTAAACGAACTAAAATACACTCTACTTTTTTCTTAGACCCTTTTAGCCTCCACGATATACGAGCCCATTTAAGAACACTTTACGTACTAAAAATGGATAAACCGACCCTTTAACGCGCAGCTAATATGTACTACAATTACATAAGGTCATTTCATACTCATCAATCCATACCACTTAAATTCTTCATTTTTTTTTTAGTATGTATAACAAAAGGTCATACTAATACAATACTCCCTCCGTCTCATAATAAATATCGAACTTACTATTTTAGTTTGAGACGAAAAGAGTAGCTCAATATGTCCATAAAGTTTGTTTTTTTTAAACGGCCAACTAACAGAATCGTCCAGGCCGCTTAGCTGGCCAAAACCATAAAGTATCATACTAACAAAAAGGTATTTAAAAAAATGAAACAAATTCTATATTTAAAAAAAGAAAAAGAAAAAGAAAAAAAAAAGAAATCGAGAACTTACTTGAAGCTGCAGAGGTTTTGAGCTGTTCAAGAGCAGAAATACTAGAAGCATTTCCATCCCCAGATGAATTTTCGACAGCAACAACAACATCTGATGAAGAAGAAGAAGAGTCACACCTGACATTGGCCCTGTGAATTAAGGATGTTTTACGAGGAACACAAATTTGAGACAAAGATGTCACAGAACATGCGGCAGGTGTAGTCACATTTGCATTGCTTATAAAAAGTGATTCAATTTTTGCACCTGCAAATGCACTTGAAACTGCCATTTTTCTTTTGTTATTTCAATAAATGGCAAAAATGAATTCTCTCCAATGGGGGTGTGTTTCAATGGCCCTGAAATGAGGAGGATATGATGAAATATGGGGGTTTTTTAATTGTTTGTTTTTTAGGGGGGTTTTGAGTAGTTAAGGCGATGAAAAATATAGAGAGAACGAACTTTGGATGGGATTTCAATGTGTTTTGATTGGTTGATGATGTCCACGTTTTATCCACACTCCTCATCCCCATTGTTTCTTCCACTTGGATGCAAAACATTTTTTTGCTTTCTTTTTATTCCGGGTCCTACATTAGTACTATTGACAATTATATTTTTTGTTCAAGTAACAATCCTTCCGTCCATGAGATAGGAAAGAGGTGAGATAAATATATAAAAGTAAAGGGTAAAAGTAAAAGGCAAAGGAACTTCCGGTGTCATTTTTTACGGGTTTAGGTTTTAATACTGTCTTTGATGGTGCATAGAGAGAGTTGAGATGTAGACAATCCCGAAAATAGAATGACTGCTTTCAAGTCCTACCAAAGGTAGAAAAGGACCTTCATCCTTGCTGGTCATGAGGATCGAACCCATGACCTTGTTGAAGTTGCATTTTTTTTTTAACAGTTAGTCGGTATTCGACATCACGGAACACCTCACCGTACAATGGTGAAGTCATGCACGTACTCTAGACTACGA
>JANDBE010000001.1:42980332-42991288 GCA_024320915.1 Erigeron philadelphicus
TTTGATGGCTAAGGAGATTGTGAATTGTGTATGAATGCTAAATTAAGTTATAAATGTGTTTTATACGACTTGAAGTTTGATTTATGGTTTAAGAAAGTTTTGATTTGAGTTGAATGGAGTGTAAATTGTTGGAAGTGTCAAAAACGGTTTTGAAAACTTCTATGCAGACACTTCCCACTGCGCCGCTGTGGGAGGCTGGTTCAAGGAAGTTTGGTCCTTACATTTTTACGACCTACTGGAAAAAAAATTTGATTTTTCTTCATAGACGTTTGGTCCTTACATTTTTGGTATCAAAGCCATGGTTCAAGAAATTTAGGTATTCGATCTTTTTAGTTAGGATGCCTAGACTTGAGCCATAGGAAATTGACTTTGACCTTAGGAATTGGTTTATTCGTGTTTGAGAATTGAAGTAGTTAGTAACGTCAATTTAAAATGAAATTGTTTTTGATCATAATAGAGCCGGCCTATTACCGGTCATAAGCTATTACGTTTTAAATTGAACTTACTAAATATGTAAATGATCGAATGTGAATGTTTGGGGTATTAGAGACTAAGCTATGAATGAAATGTGATATTTATAAACTTCTTGAAATTTGTAATATGGATTCATCTCAAGGTGAAGATGGATCAAATCTTGATAGGAATAAAGGTGTTGTGAATGAAGTAATTGTTGAACGGGAAGATATAAACCGTGACTTCATTTGTGAACAAATTGGCAAGGTGTTAGAGAACTTTTCTCCATTTATTATGAAGAAGTTGAATGAGACTTTGGAAGGAGCGATGAGTGATCTTATCGGTAACAAAATAAAAGAAGAAGTGGCTTCATCGGTACAAGAAGAATTTGACAAATGCTTTCCCAAAGATAAGGCATCGGAAACTCAAACTCATGAGAACCAAGCGAAGCAAACGAATGAGAAGCCTTATGATCTTAAGAACTTCACGATTGCTAAACCTCCCAAATACAATGGGGACCCTGATCCTATTGTGAGCACCAAGTGGGTGAATGAGATTGAAGGAGCATCCGCATCACAAAGACTCCACCCGAAGACAAGACTTTGTATGGGTCGAGTATGTTGAGTGATAGGGCTAAATTGTGGTGGGATAGCGAAATTGTGAAGAAAGGAGAAGATGTGATGGTGAAGATGGATTGAGCAGATTTTAAAGTGGCTTTCTTTAAGGAGTTTCGGTCCGAAGCCGATGTGACTAGACTTAGAAGCGAATTTATGAACGATTCACAAGGTGCCTTGAATGTAAATGAATTCCGTGTGTAGATTCTTGATAAAGCACAGTTTTGTCCCGAGTATTTGAAAGATGATAAGTTGTTGAAAGAACATTTCTACCGGAAACTCCGCAAGAATATTAGAGAGAAGATCACTCTTCTTCAAGTTGAAACTTTCAATCAATTGGTTGATGTGGCAAGATGGCATGAGGTTGAGCAGGGCATGCCAGATGAAGACTCCTCAAAGAGGAAGGCGGGGCAAAGTGATTCTCCGAACAAAAAGTTTCGACCGAGTGGAAGCTCGTGGAAGCTCGGGGAGTAACTCTTCTAGGAGAAATGCTCCCACATGTAATAATTGTGGAAAACATCATTATGGGGTTTGTCGTTTACCTCCTAAGAAGGGATGTTTTAATTTTATAGGAGTTGATAGTAGCAAGAGTAAGGAAATGATCGAGTGAAATTAGAGTTGAAGGTTTTTGACCATCTTGAAGGTTGGCAACTTGGGTAATTTTGGTAGATAATTCCCTTTTGACCATGTTGGCTCTTGATACTTATTCTTTTGGTTACACAAGTCAAGTTTGGTATAAAATTTGTGATAACGTCAAGCTTTTGGGTTATTCGTTTTGTATATGGTTATGAAGACATTTCGTAGGTTAATGGCTTGGTTAACCTACCGTTGGGTCATACAATGATTATTGGTAACAATGATAAATGTAAGTAGTAACTTCGATGTCATGTGTTTGATTGAATGATGAAATGATGTTTTGATATATGAAAGTTGGATTTGCAAGTTGATTCAAGTGTCTAGTTGTGCTTTGGGAAAACCTAGATAGATGATGTGTGAAAATCGAGTTAAATTAAAATCTAGAAATACCCCGTATCGAATACTACACACAATCGGGCAGTGGACCCGTCCGTATTCAATATAGATTATGGTAAGTCCAAGTTCGTTCCACAGAGACCAAAAGAGACAGCGAATTTTAAGTAGTTTAAAGAAGGTTTTGGAATTTAAAGACTCCCGTGATATTGTATTTTGATTTGAGAAAATTAGTTAATTAATTAAGAGTTAGTTATTCCGCAGAATAAATCGAAAAGAGAGTTTTTGTAATCAATAAGAGTTAAAAGTCATCCACCTCGAATCCATGACACAATTATTTTAGGTTGCATATAGTTGAAGAACCAATTTAACATGTTGATTTTATAACGAGGTTAGACAAAGTGTTCACTAGTTGCGCACCTAGCTAATTACCCGATCCTTCCCATTAACCAATCTTTCAATCCCTTAGTTCCGGTGACCACCTTCCCTATTAAGACCTACTAAATTGACGAATTGGTTTTGTTATTTGTAAACAATCTTGTCTAATGACTTTACCAAGCCGTTAACACTTTGAATCTATTATCAATTGACGTTTATCAACTTGTTACCACAAATCGACACCTATTAATTGTACCCAATTAACTAGAATGATGTACTCCTGGATTTAGATACCTCTAAATCATTCATACACCATCAACAAATCAATAGATAAGATCATAAGAATTCAAAACATTAAGATCACGACAAAACGTTTAACAATCAACTTAAATTAATAAAATTATGCAACCATGGTTCATTGTATCACTTCATCTTAATAGATGATAAAAGACTTAGCCCAGACCAACAATAATAAAAACTAACATCAACATAAAATAACAATCCATCGTATTAATAAGATGTAACACAAAGGCAATATTAAATGTTGTATTGAGTTAAAAATAAAGGAAAGAGAACAAACAGTAAACAATTTGGATGTGTAGGTTGTCGCTTGTGGTTCGAACTTCACTAACGAAAAGGCCAAGAATTTCTCTTTGGCGGCTCCTTGTTGCGGCTGTCCCCACTCACGTACAACACCACCTCCTGCCGACCTCCTCTCTAAAAAACCCTTCGTACCAAATTATCCCCCAATTAACTATGACATGGTATATATAGCTTTTCCTTAACTTGCTGCCTACGTATGGACTTTTGTCCATTCCAGCCGAGCCCATTAACAATCATGATGACATACTCTTAGTAATTGTAGGCTTAATAGTTAATTGTCTCATCACTTTTGGACTTGATGCCAACGGTTCACTCTAGCTCTCTTTTCTTCAAGTCCAGCCCAATGACCTCTCATTTCAGATTTTGGGCCGATCCCCACGACCACGTGGTTTCCAAGTCTAAAAGTTCATCTTCCTTTGCAATTCATTAAATCTATGAACTTTATTTATTTTTCTGTCATCTAGGCCAAGTTGCTAATCAACATATTACATTCCATTTTATGGTCTTGAAGCAACTTAACTGTCGAACCCATCAATAATTTCTTGGTCGAAGTTTGTGATCGTGACACAATCTTCGTCTTTTCAGCTCCAATCTTTATGTCTTCACAAATGATCTTTATTCAACTCATTTTTATCACATTTCATCTTATAGACCTATAATCCAACAAAATCAAATATTAAGTATAAAATTCCATAAATGATCACAATTTAAACATAAAAGAGACGATATCGCGTAAAATATATATGTGTAAAGTAGGCGATATCAGTCCGAGTCATAAAAGAAAAAGAGGGGAATCAGGAGGAGGGTCCCCTAGACCTTGAAGGTAAGATTTAAAGCACCAAAGTCAAAATATTTCATACATGTGCAAGATAAAGATGAATCAGCAGATCCACAACAAGACGTACCTCAATCTTCTTCAGTCTCAAGAGGTAGAAAGAAAAGAATGGCTCGCAGATCAAAACAATCAAATAGTGGTGACAAACAAGAATCTGGTAATGAATCACACTCAACTGCAGCTTTGTTCAATGACGATGTTCTGGAGGTACAAGGAAGGACTGAGGGAGGGGTTGAAAATACCAAAGAGGTTGAGAGGTCTGGGTTAGGATCAGGGCATAAAGAAAACGTTGGCCCTCTAACAGAATTAACCACTTCAAATAGCCAGGATCAAACCTCTAGGTTAGAAGTCAGGAGCACCCAACTCTCGCATGCACAACAGGAATTAGTTGAAACTTTCATTGGGACAAAGCCGCATATGATCTCATTGACTTCTTTGGAGGTCAATGTAGAAGTTTTGAGGAAGTTCCTGTCTCAACTTCCATCTTTCTTTGCACGGTCACCAGAGTCTAGATCCCACTTTAGGTCACTTCGAATCGTCCACTTGAGTGAGGCAGCCAGAACTAACAAAAAAAAGGGCAATTGGATAGGAATCCCCTAATCCTATGTACCATTTGGTAAGGGGGAGGCCTGGGGTATTTTTGGGTTACCCACCGGGAACAAAAGGGTACAAAATGTATGACATGGAACATAACAGAATCGTGTTGTCGAGGGATGTCAAGTTTGTTGAAACCATTTTTCCTTTTCGGAATGTCAAACCAGTCAATAGACAAGAGAATGAAAATCTCTTTTGTTTTCCTCCATGGTATTACAAAGATACTGATGTTCCACAAGAAATTGAAAACCAAAATTTTGGTCCAAATGATGATACTGGGCGTGAGGTTGATGTTGAGCTCACTTCCATGACTGAAATTCAAACTGAAGATCACACCACGCAAGAACCCCAAACACAGAATAATATTGTCCACAATGAAACTATTGAAGAAGGAAATGAGCCCATTAGACAACAAAGAATCAGAAGTCAACCAAAGCTACTAGAAGACTTTGTTGTTAATCTGCCACCTTCGATCGACCATAGCAGATCCAAACCATCTCAAGCATCTTCCACGGTACATCCACTTTGCAATTATATCTCGTATGACAAATTTTCAAAGACTCACCAAGCCTTTTTAGCGGGTATCTCTTCAAACGATGAGCCAAAGTCTTTTAAACAAGCTATGCAGGATGAAAGATGGATAGCAGCAATGAAAAAAGAAATACAAGCCTTGGAAGAAAATGGGACCTGGTCGCTTGAAAATTTGCCCGAAGGAAAGTGTGCCATAGACTCAAAATGGGTTTACAAAATAAAATATAGGCCAGATGGAGAAGTTGAAAGATATAAGGCCAGACTCGTTGCAAAGGGTAACACACAAACCGAAGGAGTGGACTATCATGATACCTTTGCACCGGTAGCAAAGTTAGTGACTGTGAGGACATTGTTAGCCGTAGCAGTTAAGAAAGATTGGTTCATGCAGCAACTTGACGTGAATAACGCCTTCTTGCATGGGGATCTTGATGAGGAGGTATACATGAAGATTCCACAAGGTTTCTCAAAAGAGAATGAGACTAGAGTGTGTAGATTAAGGAAATCACTCTATGGTTTGAAGCAGGCGTCGCGCAACTGGTATCAAAAGTTCACTACTGTTCTTATCACTCTAAATTTTAAGCAATCCAAGGCAGACCATTCTCTTTTTACATACAAAGAAATGGATATTTTTATCGCAGTTCTCATTTATGTTGATGATGTTATTATTGTGGGAAACGACATGCTTAAAATTCAACATGTAAAAGAATATCTCAACAAGAAGTTTAGCATCAAAGATCTCGGGGATCTAAAATACTTCCTAGGTATTGAAGTAGCAAGGACTTCAGAAGGTTTGGTTCTGAGTCAAAGGAAGTATACCCTTGACATCCTTAAAGACACTGGTATGGAAGGATGTAAACCTAGCACTTTTCCAATCGAGCAAAACTTGAAGCTCGATAAAAATGA
Organism: Erigeron philadelphicus; assembly: GCA_024320915.1. NCBI lineage: Eukaryota > Viridiplantae > Streptophyta > Magnoliopsida > Asterales > Asteraceae > Erigeron > Erigeron philadelphicus. Next base: position 42,986,213 of record JANDBE010000001.1, read on the forward strand.
AAAGGAGCCGAGAGTAGATGCTAATCAGTACCGTCGATTGATAGGAAGGCTTTTATACTTACAAGCAACGAGACCTGACATAGCTTATGCAGTCAACATGTTGAGTCAGTTTGTTTCTGACCCTCGCCAATCTCACATGGATGCTGCTAACAGGATCCTGCGATATCTTAAAACCACTCCCGGCCAAGGCATCATCTTGTCACGAAAAGGAGGTACTGAACTTATTGCCTTCTGTGATTCGGACTGGCTCGGATGTTCCTTTACAAGACGTTCTAGAACCGGTTACCTTCTTCTCCTCGGAGGTTCACCCATATCATGGAAAACAAAAAAGCAATCTGTTGTTTCTCGTTCTTCGGCGGAGGCTGAATATAGAGCCATGGCTACCACTGTTAGTGAAATCCTATGGATGCGATGGCTTCTTAAGGAGCTTGGCATCACGTCGATTGGTCCTACCACCCTTTATTGTGACAACCAAGCTGCCCGTCACATAGCCAATAATCCAGTGTTTCACGAACGTACGAAACACGTTGAAATGGATTGTTATTTTGTTCGTGAAAGAGTGGAAACCCAAGAAATTCGACCCATGCACATTAACACTAAAATGCAGGTTGCTGACTTATTTACGAAGGGTCTTGGAGCTCAACAGTTGAGAAATCTTCTTGACAAGGTGGGCATTGCCAATCTGCATGCTCCACCTTGAGGGGGAGTAAAGGATTTAATGAGTCAAAGTCAAGACTTAATGAGTCAAAGTCAAGATTTAATGGGTCAAAGTCAAGAGTCAACTTTCTCATTAATTATAGCACAATATATCTTTTCCTTTTTTAGTTCGGTCCCTCAATATATATATGGGGTTGTATGTATTCTCTCATTGATATAAAAATATTGAAGAATGGTGAAAACACCAAAATCCTAAAACCTATTATCCTTTCATTGTTTGTTGATCATAATAAATTTGTTATAAAGTCTCTATAACTCTCTAATTTCAAAATTGTCATGGATATCGGAAAATGTCATTGGCTATTAATAAAAAAAAAAAAAAAAAATGTGATCCCATAATACATTTTGAAGAGATTTTTTAGTTCGAATTTTATTTTTCACATTTATGAGATAGATTAATTGAGATTCTTCATAGGTTAGGTAATGTAAAAATAGAGTAAAATAATATTTTGATTAAAAAAAAATTCATATTGTCAAATAGATTAATGAATATGAAAAAACAAAGAATTGTAATTATGTGCTTTTCTCATACATAGATCCATTCATATAAGAAATGATCGATCAATCTTACTAGCTAGCGGCTACAAAATTTCTGGTTCATTGCATCCTCGTAATCCTAACAAAAACAATACAAGTTTCATCTTTGCAACGATAAACAGATAATAGAGATCGATTTAAGCATAACATCATGGCCCGATAGAGGCATTTAGACGCCTGCCTCATACTAGAACAGACACGGGACATCTTTCTCTTTTAGGATCATGCTTCCGCGGCCCCGGGGCTGTCCAAGATCATACATTGTGCTCTCAACAACTAACCGAATTGGTTCAAACAATCATTTAACTCGTCTGTTAGGTTCAAACACGTACTTGATGATCGAATCTTTAATCGACAACAGCTCTGGAAACTCTTTCTTAAGCTTAGAAACATCCAACTCATTGTTGCTTCTTGGTGCTACTATCACTTTGGCTTGTTCTTCCAAATCAAAATTGACCCATTTTAAATTCGGGTCTATGTATTTTTTGTACAACTCTAAGATCTCATTGTGGCTCACAACACCTGGATTTGTGAAGTTCCAAACACCTTTGCATTTCCTCTTTGCCATCTCTATTGACAATGGTAGGAGCTCGTCTAGTATGCTCATACTATTTGGAATGTTTACTACTTTGTTGTAACGCGTAATCTTTGTTATAAAGTTGCGTGAGTTGCTTAAGTCAGACGATATTGGCATCCTTAGTCTTAACGTGCAGACGTTGTCGTATTCCCTTAGCAACTCCTCAACCTATACATATAAAAAACAACGTATTGTTATTTCGTGCAACTGATGGCTACTCTAAGTACAATGCTGAAGATATGGAAGTTAGAATTACCATGGCTTTTGTCTTGGAGTAAAATGATCCTGTGAAATTAGGTTTATCTTCTTCCTTAAACCCGATAGCTGAACCTAGAGGATGGTCCTTGTCATATTCATATATGCATCCGGTCGCAAAATTCAGCATATAAAGACCTTCTTGTTTGCAAACATCGGCTAAAGTTAGGGTTCCGATGACATTTGTCCTTATAGTTTCGACCATATGGGTTTCACACCAATCCACATTAGGCCTCCCTGTTATACCAGCAGCGTTAAACACATGGGTTGGTTGTACTGTGCGTATATCGTTCAATAACATTTTCCTATCTTGAAGTCTTCCTCGCCCATAAGTATAGGGAATCCCTTTATCTGTGCATAGTTTTCCTAATAGTCCTCCTATCCAACCCGTCCGACCATAGATCAGGAACTTAATCTCATTTTCTGAGGTTCCGGTTTTGTTTTGAATCAAGAAATCTTCTTCATTGTGTGATGTGACCGTTGGTGAGATCCGAGGATGAGGTTGAAGCGCGAGCCCTACATTTCCCCACCAATTAGGATTCTCACGATACCAAGCAATCGTTCTCCTTAACCCTTCTTCCCATGGAGTCCTTTCCTCCCATCCGAGTTTCTTGAGCTTTTGATCATCCAAAAAGTATCGTTTATCATTGAATGGCCTATCGTTCACAAAACGTAGTGTTTTATTAATATCAAACCCAAAAAGTTTACAGATATCTGTAGCAACATCTAAGACACTCCTCTCTTTCTTCGTCCCGATGTTATAGACATGCCCAATCGCGCCTTTATGAAGTACCACATCAAATGCCTCCGCGACATCCCCACAATACAAATAGCTTCTGACATTAGATCCATCGCCATGAATTGGCAACGGGTCACCCCTCATAGCAAGCAAAATAAACTTGGGTATGAGCTTTTCGGGAAATTGGTTTGAACCATAAACGTTATTCCCCCTTGTCGTGATTATGGGCAACCCATATGATCTATGGTACGCCATGACCAACATCTCCGCACCTGCCTTTGTAGCGGAATAGGGATTTGTGGGAAGCAATTGTGATGCCTCTGGGTTCCCTATGTCCGTCTCCAAATCAGATTCACCATAAACCTCATCCGTACTCACATGAATGAACCTATTTATTCGTCTTGTGACCTTGCAGGCTTCTAACAATACATGGGTGCCATAGATATTGTTGGTCGTGAACTCAAATGAGTTCCCAAACGAATTATCAACATGGGTTTCAGCTGCAAAATGCATAATGGTATCGATTTCTTCTGCATCCAATAAATAGTTGATGAGATCCGAACTTGCAATATCCGCCTTGACAAACTTGAAATTTGAAGATGTAAAACATGGTTGTAGGTTCTTGAGGCTTGAACAATAACTAAGTTTATCAAGAGCAACAATCTTGTAATTCGGGTAATTCGTAACAAGACGATTGGTGACATGAGAAGCTATGAAACCAGCTGCACCAGTTATGAGTATGGTTTTTGGAGGTGATTCCGATGACATTATTTTGCCAAGGATTCAAAAAAGAGAAATGGTGAGATTTGATATTCATGCATGGAAGAAAAAACGGTGAGAGAAGACGTTTGAAAGTCAAGAATCATGATGCGATATAGACGATGGGTTCTTGGTGATTTTGGGGTTCCATTTTTGCCTCATAATTAAGTAAAAGTAAATGGTACGTGTTGTTTATCCCGAAAATGTGAATCTATAATATCTACTTTCAAGGACTTGGTATTTGAGAATAAGGTAGATTCTATCCTAACCTTGGTTTTCCAAAATGTTGCAAATATGACCATGAAAACATTTATACTCAGTTTGGTGCACTACAAGCGAGCCAAACTTGAGTTTTACTCATAAAGCTCGAAAGAAGACGAGCTTCAGCTCTAGCGGCTAATTAATAAGTAAAGCATAGCTTAAACTTGGCTCAACTCGTTTACAAATCGATGTTATACCAAGTATATCTAGTTCTGTCATTCAAAGAATGTCCATATTGATCTTCGGTTGAGATCTGTTCACTTATTCATGTCAAACATTTTCCAGTTATCCTTTACATAATAACAGTTAATTTAGATACGAATAACTATGGATCGCATAAATTTAAGTATAGCAACAAGGATTCATAGTAAAGTAACCCGCCACTTGCTTCATTATTTGGAGAGATTTACATCACTTGATTGTTACAGTTAGAGTTAATAAGATTATGACTTCTCAACCACAGGCTCAACTACCCATTTTCACTGCTAAACTTGATACCTAATCAATGTTTTACTAGATGAAGCGGACAATTAAATGCCTAAAAGATTTAACCAATTTTCGTTGATATATATAGGAATACATAATCCATCTGATATATGAGCTATGTTGAATTCTATGAATATGACAACTATAACCTTACCTCTCTCTCTCTTTCTAAAATAAAAACAAAAAGTTGGTGAAACGAAAAAAGCAACATAAAAAACTGTCAGTCCGTACACCAAATTGAAAGCCTCTAACATTATATGCCATGAATTGATATATAAAGACATGACACTGATGGATGAGACGACTACTGTGTGCTAATCTGAAAGGTTGTGTTACTTACTGACTAAAGCTGTGCTACACATACGGTTGTAAATCAAAAATCGAGGGCACCAGTCTTAGAAGAGCCAGAACAACTACCAGATGTATTGCCATAAGAACTCCCACTTGACCCATCAACAGGTGCTTGATTTAGACATTCTAAAACCAACGACCTTCGTTTTTGTAGCTTTATTGAATATGTTGTTGCATCTAGAATCACCGGAACCTACAAAGGTGACGGTTAGAACAGATTTACTATAGAATGATTTAATGTGTGCAGCTAAATCAAGACATGGAGCTAAAAGGGGAACAAATCAAATAGGCTCAAAGTCGGTCAAAGTAAAAGTAAGTGTTTTAACCCACGAGCATGGTACCCACGCAATGCGGCGGCGGTGGTGGGGAAGGCGGTCTAGTGGTGTTGGTGATG
>JANDBE010000001.1:43054387-43071140 GCA_024320915.1 Erigeron philadelphicus
GATCTACTCTCTTTTATATACAATGAGTAAGTAACCGCACGTTGCGGCAATGAGATGGTGGGGGGATAGCTAGGTCATAAAGTGTGATAAGCTATAAGAGTTGATATGTCATAAAATATGATAGTCAAATGCTTAGCCGTACAGGTTCCGTCGAAAGTATATTGAATGACATCTCTAATGAAAGAGAATGAAATAAAAAGAACACCTATATAATTTTCATAATTTATCGATGTACGGTTTTTGAGATAAAGACTTTAAATGAATTGGAATATAAATGATTTATGGACGAAAGAAAGAAAATGATTAGTTGAAATTTGAGTAGAGAGAAAAAATATTATAGTTATTTTAAGTTAGTATAGAATAAATATGGACATTTAAAAAAAATAAATGTTAAAATTTAAATTTTAGACTGGTAATTTGATTTATAATATAGCAAGTATAGATAAGGGTATAAATACTACATACGATACACCAAACAGAATATTACAATAAATATAATCATTCCTTTCACTATTCTTGTAATTCATAATACATGTACTAGTTTATTTCTCATAAGAACCACTTTTAATTTCCTATTTCTGTTATATTTACCTGACTTATTTGGGTTTAAGCTGAATCATTATGAATCAGCAGGGCATGGGTTTCCTTCTTACTTTCATTGTCATGTATTTTATTGCAACCTTAGATATGTCTTTAAGTGCTAAGAATACAACGGTTTGTTCTGCGCAAGAGAGAAGAGCTCTTCTCATATTCAAGCAAAGTGTCAAGGATCAATTTGGAATGCTCTCATCGTGGATAGGAAATGATTGTTGTCAGTGGGAAGGAGTTCGTTGTGATATTGTCACCGGTAACGTTGCCAGACTTGGTCTCAGGGGACATAATATCTGGAATTCTTACTATTTCCCAGAGTCCTTCCCCATTGACGATGATTCGTTAGAACGTGAAGACCACTACTACCCACTCGGTAAAGACTGCTACTTAATTGGTGATGAGGTGAACTCTTCCTTGGCAGAGTTGAGGCATTTGAAGTATTTGGACTTGAGTGGGAATGATTTTAATAAAGGGATGATCCCTAACTTCATAGGATCCCTGAAACAGCTTAGTTACCTCAATCTCTCCAATGCGGGGTTTGGTGGAATGATTCCTCCCAACATTGGAAATCTTTCTAAACTGCACGTTCTGGATCTCTGTTCTCCAAAACAAGATCTAATGACAGACAACATGGCATGGGTTTTTGGCCTTTCATCGCTCAGGCATCTTGACTTGAGTGGAGTGGATCTTGGAAAAGCACAAAATCTTGACATGGTATTTCACATGATTCCTTCTTTAATAAATCTAAGTTTGAGTCACTGTAGTCTTACTAATGCTCATCTTGGTCCTCATCTTAATTTAAGCTCCATACTTCCCAACATCCGACGCTTAGATCTTAGCAAGAATTTTTTCAAAGCGAAAGAACTGCTTGTTTTTCTTCAAAACATGACATCCCTAGAATTCCTTGATCTTTCAAACTCTGATTTTAGTCTTGTGGGGAACCTTGCAAACTTGCTAAATATGATCCCATTTTTATCCGAGTTGCACATGTCGCATTGTCAACTTCAAAGCAAGCATCTATCTACTACTCATCTTAATTTCAGTACCCTTTCTAACATCCAACACCTGGATCTTAGCTCCAATTCAATTGAAGGACACTTTCCACCTTTTTTAACAAACATGACTTCCCTAAGAGTCCTTAATATTCGCATAAATTTTCTCAATTCATCTATTCCTGTCATGCCTAAACTTCTAAAGCTAGACATTTCTAGTAATTACATCATGGACATCGAGCATGTTGGAATATGGAGACATTGTCATCTGAAAGAATTGAGGGTGTCAAAGAACAATTTAGGAGAAGAAATTATCGGTCCATCGACAAACATATCTGAATGTTCCCAATATGCTTTGGAGGTGTTGCATTTAGATCATAATCTGTTAATTGGTTCAATTCCAAAATCTATAACAAGACTGACCAATTTAAGAGTATTGGATCTCTCGTCAAACAGACTGACAGGCTTAATCCCCGTATCTCTTGGGAGATTATCAACATTAGAAGTACTAGATCTATCTTCAAACCAATTAAATGGGATGATTCCAATCTCATTTGGGCAGCTCAGTAATATCAACTTTCTGAATGTGTCTGATAACAATTTAGACGGAAAAATTACTGAAGCCCATTTTGCTAATCTCTCGATGTTGAAGTCTTTGGACATAAGTGATAACAGTAACTTGGAATTACACCTTTTACCTAATTGGATACCTCCATTCCAGTTGAGAACCGTGCAACTCAGTTCTTGCAAGATCTCAGGTGAATTTCCTCAGTGGCTTCAAACTCAAAGTGAGCTTAAGATGCTAGTATTGTCTAATACTACTCTTACAGGACCACTTCCTTCATGGCTTCTAAAGATGCCCATCATTCCACACTTAGATCTCTCTCACAACAAACTCCGCGGACCATTAATAAATCTTCCTACCGACCCCCCTTTCAGCGAGTTTGAAGATAGATATAAAGGATCAGTACTTCTGCGGGATAACCTTTTCAATGGGACGATCCCGGAGTCGTTGTGCAGAAGGACAGCTTTGGAAATTCTCGATCTTTCCAGAAATAGGTTAGCCGGAGAAATTCCTAAATGTCTAGAGAATCTGAAGAGGTTGCGTGCTATGCGATTAAGTTCAAATGAGCTATCTGGTGTCATTCCTGGTTCTATTGGTCATATTTCATCATTGTCAGAGTTACGTTTGAATAACAACAGCTTTACTGGAGACTTACCTCAAGAGTTGGGGAATTTACATGACCTTTGGATCTTAGATTTGGGCTATAATGATTTTTCTGGAAAGATACCTGAATGGATTGCAGAACTTACAGAGTTGGTGCTTCTGGGGTTATATAAGAATAACTTCACTGGAAGAATTCCTTCCTCTTTGTGCAAAAATCCATGTCTCCAAATTCTGGATGTTGGGCAAAACAACTTAACTGGACTCATCCCTGATTGTCTCGGAACACTTCCTGGGATGATAAATTTACAAAACTGTCGTCATCATATCTACTCTGAAGATATGAGAAACACATTGAGGTGGCTGGTTAGCTTTGACCTTTCAAGCAATGAACTGGTTGGACAGATACCTGGAGAGCTAACAGCTCTTTCTCAGTTAGTTATTCTCAATTTGTCTCATAATCATCTCAGTGAGAGTATTCCAGATAATATAGGAAACTTGGAGCGACTGGAGGTTCTTGATATCTCAGGCAACAAGTTGACTGGGATGATCCCTCAAAGCATGGCACATATGCATTTTTTGGAATTACTGAATTTGTCACACAACAGCTTGTCAGGACCAATTCCATTGAACACCTTCGAAGAAATATCATACGCTGATAACGGAGATCTATGTGGTATGCCACTTCCAAAGAAATGTCCCACGACCACCAAAACCTATGTTCAAAAAGTTGATGAGCCAAAGAAGAAGGCATGGTTTCATCAGTGGAACATAATGTCAGGTTTTGCAACAGGTTTTTGTGGGGTTATTGGAGTTTTGTTGATCAACAAGCATTGGAGACGAGAGTTTTACAGGTATGCCGACTTTACCATGGACCAGATATATGTTGCGGTGGCAATAAAAGTAAACAAGATAAAGAGACTAAGAGAAGCCGCCGCCTAGCTACCTACAGTCATTGCGGAATAAATTTGCTTGCATTTTAATTCAGTCCTGAATTGTTCTTTATATGCTACTTGTGTATTATTTGTAATTTTTAATGTGGGTGTTGTGTGATAATAAGTTGTTAATTACTGTACGTATAAAATGATCTTTTAATTTGCTCTTATTAACAACAAAATCAAAATAAACAACATTCCTAGATACTTAGATCTAAAAAGAGTGAGAAAGATTATCAAGACTCTGGCGGTGGCAACAAAGTTAAAATCACAAATCTCATCTTAATATTAATCATCAACAACACCCCTAAATCTAAATTAAAAAAAAAAAAAAAAAAGAAGAAGAAAAAGATGAAGAATCTGGTAGTGGTACCCGGCAGCGGTGGTATTGTCGGAGGTGATCGCCGGCGGTGTTGGCTGATGATGATGGTGGTGTCGGCGTTACCATGCCACACCAAATTGGTGGTGGTGGTGGTCAAAGATAGAACTTTGAATTTTCTCACAGAAAGGTGGAAAGGGTACAAATAATGATATGAGTGTGGGCCTGTGGGGTTGAACTATACAATTACGAATTATGAATATCTTTTCCAAAGGTTTTTTCTATAAATCACACATAAAATATTACTGTACTAAATGTGATTTAACTAATACGTACAATATTAACTGGCTACAAGCCTACAAATAGTTAACCATTAAATTTTATAAAAAACAAAAACAAAAACAAAAATTTGATCAGAATACTATATTACTAGTTAGATTAGAATTTGTAGCCCCTAATTTCATTGATTCTGATACTTGTAAATTTAGATGTTGTCTACAAATACTTTGAAATAGGTTTTTATTTTAGTTGGATTCGACACCAACCTTTTTTTTGTAAAAACCTAAATATACATACATGAAGTTGATTTTTCATCTTTTTACGGTAATCAGAAAATGAAAGACAATCATATGAGTCTCACCGTCACATCCTAAAACCACGCGTTAAGTCCTTTTTACTACACATAATCAGGGTGTAGATTTCTGCTGTTCAAAAACAATAAAAAATAAAAATAAATCAGGGTGTAGATAGATATTACCAGCAATACCACCTGTCTATAAGTCATTTTGCTATAAAAATGCGATTCATCTGAGTTTTGGAGTGTAAATAATGTCAATCGACCCAAGAGTTCAACTGGTACGATAGATTTTGGTCGAGTTATTTGGTTAATGAATTCGATCCTTGGTTAGGTTATTTTTTCAAGTGCTGCTTACTATCCAAACCTCAATAAGTTAAACTATAAACGATAAAATCTCATGAGAAACTATTCACTTCAAATATAGTTCAACAGTTCATATAACAGTATATTGCAGGTTTTTTGACAAAATGTAGAAACATGATAAACTTTAATCTCTCAATGCAACTGCAATGGTAAATTCCAAGAATGTATTCATGTAAACTTTCAATTATCTCGAAAAAGTTACAATGAGTGTTCAACTTACACACAAACCCTAAACCATGTAGGCAAAATGCACATGCTCGCGCACTTGTGACACAAGAAAACGAGCATAGCAAAAAAAAGGGGGTCAAATAATAATAATGTGCGCAAGTGTGTCAATTTTTTCACATATGCAAATATGATCCTTGGATCTACTGAATGTATAGATAGGTAGTACATAGATACTAGATATAAGATGTATTCACATCTCATCTGCCTGGTTCAGATAAGATCCTTTCGATTTCTTCTAGAAGGCGTTCCTTTTCATCTCTCATCTCCTCATGCTGCTTCTGGAGCTCTTCAATCTGCTTAGTTTGCTCAGAATCCTTCCTGAAATGTATTTCATAGTAGTCTTCTAAGAAGTGCCATTCAGAAATAATTGCATTTGTGTTTTCAAACTTGATCATTCTGATTAAAGTTGCTGTGATTTAGTTGTAAATGTAATAAACAGCTTTTATATAGGATGCACGTCTCAAAATCTTTACTAATCACCAAGTCTATATTGACATGAACTAATTTCTCTAGAAGTAAATAACACAAAATTTTACTGTACTATTTAAGAAGTAACATAAAAGAAACATTTTCGAGATAAAAAATTTAACTAAACAATTATAGTATGCAGATTAGGAGTATTTGAAGTTACCTATTCATGAAAGCCAGATTAAGCTTAAGAGACCGCACTTCCTTTTCAAGATTTTCACATCTCTTCAACATAGACTGCATGTCTGATGAAGTTGCGGGGGTTTGAGTTCTTCCCTTTGCTTCTGCCATTCTACATCATTATTCACATGTCAATGAAAACATGTTCCACCAAATATAAACAGACTAAATTTTGTGTTACACAAACATTGATGACCTAAGTCCATAGCTAGAGGCAGAAAAAACGGAGGGTTGGGTAACGGGTCTATTTGGTATGGGTTTAAATGGGTCGAGTCGAGTTTAGTTGGCTCAAATCACTCTTTGCCCAATTTTTTAATATGATTTTTAATTTGGAATTAGGGCATAGAAAATGATTACAGAATTTATTTTACTTCAACAAAATCAAATTTTTAATTAAAAAGATTAAAGAGCTTTAACGCATTTACAACACACTTTGGGTAGTTCTTAACCTGTCTGTCACATTCGAGCAGTTCCCTTATCGGTTATAAAATTTTATGTGACCCATTAGAGAATGTGACCCGTTAGAGATAAAATATATCCTACATAGGTAAATGGGTCAAAGTTTTCACTAACTAGATAACCCAAAGAAACCCTTCAATACCAATTAAGCTAGTTATCTGTTAGCAGCATAGTAACAATTCTGTTCAAAATGACTACGAATGATTCAACATTATTGAGATCTCTTCATCCTAAATAAACCAAAGATGGCATTACATACTTGCGTGATCTTTCCACCCTGCGCTTCTTTGTAGGATCTCTGCTGTCCACTACATACATTAAACAAATTTCATTTAGTTGCATATTTTAATGTCATTATTGGAAAAGGGTAAAAACTAAATATAACAATGAAATACAAACTGAAGATAAATAGGAACAGAAGAACATGTATGTCATTTTTGCAATGAGTTGCTGTACTTTTTTAGGCTACAACATTAGAAAGGTGTATTCCTTATAGAAAAAAATGATAACCAAGCATGCGTCAAAGTTGTATATTTAAATTTCTTTTCAAGAATTGAAAGGCCTCAATGAATTATGAGTTAGAATGACCACGCACGCACATACAACTGATTTACACTTCTTTAGAGAGGAACAAAGCGATAAACTTAAACAGTTTCCAAATGTACCTGAAACAGCCGACGTCACTGATCCAAATCGAATTAGATTTTTCTTCTGCTGGAAAACACAACAAATAAAAAGAATTAGTATTATGTATAAATTATATACTCGGGGACTTTGAATAAGAACATACAATCTCACATATCTTCTTCCATATCTACTTTCTAGTGAGTATTTTTGATAACTGATTAATAGTCAAACTCTTCGGAGTTATATATTGAGCAGTAAACTAAATGTAAAATGCGCAGTAACTACTATCAAAGTATCAGTAAATGCAAACCTTGCGGTCTTCTTGAAGGTTATCATACATCTGTTCCCTTATATCTGTCAACCAATAGACAAAAAGAACTGGTTATCATACTTATCGACAAAAGTGAAGATAAGCAACATTTTTCCTTTTCCCAATAAACTCCACTCAAAATTTTATTTCGTGCCATGAAAATTTTTGCATTATTAAAAGGATGACACAATATGCAAAAGCATCTATAACTTTGAACTTTAACGTTTCACATGGATTAATCAGAGCAATCTCGGCCTTCTTTTTCCTTGTGAAAGTGAATATAAAAGGATGACATAATAGCAAATTCCATAATGCAAAAGGTGCTCAAATATGTATCAACCGAACTCCTTTTCTTTATAGATAGAGCATTATGCTAATACTAACGTACCAGGATCGAAGGCCAAATGTGAATTGCATATTTCTAAGATACTTGAAAAATGTTATAGAACCAAATCCATTTATTACCCTTTAGTATCAATGACAAGAGTAAAGCCGATGATTGTTTCTAAAGTTCATTCCTACCAAATGGGCTGGAATTTAGATCCATTGATGATAAGCAGGCCAATTTTGGCTACACTTTTTCTAAAAGTCAAATCAGTAAGTTAAAAAAATGATCCAAAACAAAAAAACAGGTTGAACGAGTCAAGTGGATGACATGGAGCAAGGTCAGCCAAAGTGTATTCACAAATCACAATTCTTAAAACCTCCTGAAATAGTTTTATTTTAGAGTTTAAATCATGATTGTAGCAATATTGTTAGTTTAACCACCTTTATAACATCAAATATATATATATATAAATGTAACAAAAATGTGGAAAGTGCTTGTAGGGTCTGCCAAAACCATTGTAATCGGTACCAAAATTACCATTTTGACCTATTTTAACATGAAATGAAATCCTACAAGTCTTTTACCTGTACCCTTAACTGGTGTTTGACCCGAGTTGCTTGGACCGTCACATGCATCAAATCCATTTGAGATCACAGGTGCAGCAGCAGATGATTCACTTTGTGAAGGTTCTCTGGATGCAAAACTCATCTGGATCTGATTTGTGGGGGCCACAAGATTTTCCAGCTCAGCCTCTAAAGACTCTTGAACTGTTTGAAACAACCCTGAGTCTTGAAGTGTTTCTTGTACCTCATAACTATGTATTCCATTTAAATGATTCTGATTCGAATAACCAAATACTTCTTGACCACTATAATATCCTAAAGAACCATCTTCAATTGTTTCTTTTTGAACTTGGTTGCTAAGCTTTTTCCGTTCTAGTGTCCCTTTTAGCATGCTCACAACAGAAGAAACCTTATCAATAGATGAAGATGAGTTGGATGGATGCATAAATCCGTCTAACTGGTTAGGCATGTCATACATGGAAGCCTCATTGAATGAACTTTGGTTGACGTATTCCTGTTTTAATTCATTGACTCGACTCCCTGATCCATTTTGCATTGCTTCCATACCTATTGCCGTCTGAGAGTTTTGCATAGCAACATACCTCCTCCTATAACAAGTAGTTATTAGATAAACATGACGTGAACTCATAGAAATTGAGATAAGGAATGAGGAGTTCTTTTCAGAGTTGGGAATCCCATCTTGATTACATGATTCTTCAATCTAGAAGTAGCAAAATGGGAGGGGTAGGCAGGCCGGCTAACAGGTCAAAGCACACAAATTTTATGCATTGTCGACCCATTAGACCCGTTAATAAAAGATAACACCAATCCAGTCTTTCATAAATATATGGGTCAAAATGACAACTATAGATCAGGCATTAGTACCTTAATTCGGAAGAACGACTTCTCGTCATTGGTTGAGAACTATGGAACCATGCCTGCAGAAAAAGCTGAGGAAATAAGATACGTGTGAAATTCATGGGCAGATATTTTGTAAATAATATCCATATGCGAACCTTGGCCAAGTATAAGTTGCTACCTTGCAACCCCTTTTCTGCCACATTCCTAGTGGAAATATACAGATTTGTTTAGTATGGAAACCATGTCGAATCTCATTGAGGTGAATAAAAATCATAGAAAGACTCAGGATTTATGTAAAACAAATAATTTATTACTCCACTAAACTCTGATGTACCTAACAGAATGGTCGTTTGTGCCATTTAAAGATTCACCGACTGCCAACGAACTTTGTGGTATCAGATTCTCATTACTTCTATTTCTTTCAATTGAATCTCCACTCGGGTGACTAGATAACCTAGCTTGATCGGCATGCATCCTGTGGTTCACAAGAACTTGTGTTTATGACAGATTGCTCAGTTGCAGAAAACATGAAGACTAGGAAAACAAACTTACATTCGTGATAATTGTCTAGAACGATTATGAGCTAAGCTTGTTGGATTATGGCCTTGATTCTAGTAACCAATATTAAACACTTTAATAAACATTTGAAAAATGATAAAAATAACGGAATTAACAACAGCAATATAGTAAAATATTATGCAATTATATCACTAAAAATTAAAACAGTTAAAAGGATGAGATTTTTCCAATTCAGTTTACCCAGGGAAGATAGTTCTTTCTTTTACTCAGATGTACGTGGCCTAACCAACGTATCCCATGACCGTTTCCAAACATTTCCCTGTCATCTTTAAAATTGTACCTATTGAGATTTGAACCTAAGATCTCTTGTAAAGAGATCTAGGATATCAATCACTAGGCCACCTTGGAAGTGGTTTAATATCACTACAATTACTTAAAAAAAAAATAAATACTGAAACATTACTACTTACCTCTCCAGTAGTGAGCCAATTCTTAAACAGTTCCTCACTATCTGCCCGGAAATTATTAGAAAGATTCTTGAAACCGAGCATCTCCATGGTTGGTGCTGGCATACCAACAGGGCTCTCCATTAATGTTCTTATAAACATATCCTCACTCGTGTTTCTATACAAATCGGAATAACCTCTTCCTTCCATCTCCATGTAACCCTTTTCACCTTTCTGAATCGTAATAAACCTAGGTTACTCAAATTCTGCTCCCCGGGTCCTAGATTCACAGACGAATTATCAACTATTAAGATGGACTACTAACCTTTACGAATCCTATAAACTACTCAACACGGAAACAATCTATACAATCAACTATTTGAATCAAATTTACAGAAGCAACTACAACAAGAATCAACTATAACAAAAAGAAGCTATCCAATTAGGTGACGCAATTTTCAGGAATAACGGATTCTAGTAAGGTCTTTCCTGTTGTCCCTTCTAGCACTCAACTTATGACAAATACATACATAAAAAGCAAAGGGAGACACTTAAGTATTAGGAAACCAGTGCTTAACCAATTAAAAGTCAAACACAATAAACTAACAAGTCGCCGACGTAAACTAATAATATTGACAGGATATACGCGTATCTTCTGATATAAGACTCTGGTATGCACATTAAACAAATTACATAAGATATAGGATCTTTGACTACAAATTCCCCAATATTCCATCTACTTCACATTTGTCTCTTCCCTCCCTCGCTTACGAATATATTTAAAACACGAACGCTAGTGCAGTCACATTAAGTTTTCCACACGCAATTGCTAAAGGTGTTTTGGGCACAAGGTCGTCCGTTGGTTGGATTATAAGTTCATTAATATATGTATATTGTGAATGTTGGTTCCTATCAATTTACCGTTTTTTTTTTTTATATAAGACAATGGCGTTATGTCATGATCTCGTCTATCAATCGATATCTATAAGATTATATAAATCAAAACTTCTGTACTAACTAAGTTTAACTGTCACCAGATAACAAAGCCGGCATGTCACCCCGTTTTACATAATTATTTTTAGTCAAGGGGGCGGTTATTTTTTACATACAAAAGTTTTACTACATGCTACCCAAGAGCTATGATTAGAAAAAGCCGTTAGTTGAAAATTCAAATGAAAAAAGCATACAATAATTTTTTGCTCATTATAAGATTATTAAGTAGTTTTATAAATGACTTTTGAACCAAAAAAATATGTAAAATCTGTCACTTATGAACGTGAATGATTGGTAATTATAATAAAAATGAAAGAGTTGTTGGATGGAAGAAATGGAGAATGTAAAATAATGGGAAATGATGTTGAATGCTTATGAAAAAACTTTTTGTGATGATGAAAGGCAAGAAAAGGATGGGTACAACTGCCGTTTTGGTTGTGTTTGGCTTTTGGGGATTTTTAAAACGTAGTTGTTCACAGGCCATTTTCAATGTGCGTCACCATTGCGGGCTAATTTTTTTAGTAAAAATACTAAAATGTACACTATGTATCTATCTATGTTGATTGAATTCTACAAGTTTTTAGGATTTTCCTTAATTGGTTCAAGGAACTTACAAAGTGTATTAAACAAATTTAGCTCCATCAATCAACAAAATTGTTCAAGTCTCATGATGAAACGTTATTATAAGATGTTTTAAAGTCAAGTTTTATTGTGACTATATGAAGTTATGATACATACTAACAAATTATTTGTTTCTTTATACTTATAAATTTACTTAATTTTTTTGTAGCATCTTTAGCTAAGAAAGTTGATATGTTATAAAAGATAAAACTTTTCTTTTAAATATTCAAACTTGAATATTGTGTGCCTATGCCGATGTCAATTCTTTGATTAAGTTTGTGAAAAATGGTTCGGATGTATAACTTCAAAGAACCGTTGTAATTGACATCTCTGCCAAAGTAGGGTATGGCCGAGGTAAGATATAGACAGTCCTATACCCATAGGTAACTTCTGGTCAAACGTCTACAGAATAAAATAATGTAAGAGGTAAGTAATCATACCTGACGGTCGAGTATCACATGACTATAATAAAAAAAAAATATAATAATTGGTTGTTTTCTTTTAAAAAGTCACAAAATTTTATAGATTATGGCAGAAAAATAAGCAATCCGATGTAATCGACCATTTTTTTTTATAGAAAAGAATCATAAAAATTTAGATTATATGGCAAAAGAATAAGCAATCCTAAACACCCGAAGGCTATATATGAAATTGTAAAAAACAATGGCATGGGATAAAAAACAAAACCCCGTGTGGGCTATAAAGAAGTTAGAACTAAGCCCAAACAATAGTTCCCTAAATTCGGCCCAATAACATTTCTTTGACTTTTTCTGTATTTTTCGTTTAATTCTGTTAAGTTAGGCTGCGCAGCTTCCGTGTCTCTTGTCAATCGGCCCTCTCCCGTTCACTCAGGTAATCCATTGATTCTGGTGAAATCTATTTTCTTTGGTTATTGATTTACTTTAGTTACTTGTTATATTAGGTTATTAATTTGAGTTCTTACTTTTTATTGATTAAAAAGTATAATATTGAGATAGATAGATGGATAAATATTATTAGCAACATTGTGGACATACTAAGATAACTTCTGTTAAATGGTGTATGTAATGTCTCGATTTACTTTTCAACATAATGAGTTTAAATTCTAGATTAGCCATCGAATTTATAAGATCGAACCATCACACTCTTCGTACTTAGCTAAGGTATATGATCAATCCTCTAACAAAATAGCCTAAAAGTCCTCCTAAATATCAGATGATGACACATGGAAAAATCAGGGGCAAGATTCAGAAAGAAAATTAGTAGATACCACATGTCACATTCTTACAGAGGATTTTTAGGCTATTTGGTTAGGAGTATTTATCATTTTCCGTTAGCTAATTACTTTTGGATCTTTTCTATATCAGCTTCTTTTAAGGTGTTCAGTACTTCAAATATTAAGTCTATGGGTTGTGAACCGATGTCGATTTATTCCTTAGTATGGTTTTTAAGAACATTATATCCGTTAAGTTTAGTTCAATGGCAGCTTGTCAATTCTCATTCATCAGTCGTTAGATACCAATTGTAAAAACCAACTCTATGCTTATTCAGTTATTTGTTTCACATATATTGCAGAGGAAAGATTGAAAATTATGATTGATATCGATCGAGATTAAAAAGCTTGTGTATGCTTTACAATGGCAGCGTCTGCAGAAACGTTGATCTCTGACCAACATAAAGTAATTGAAGATGAGTGGACAGTCGTTCTGCCATGTCGCAACAATCAAAAAAGAAAGTTCCCAAAGCTTAAACCTGCAATACAGCAACAAACACATTGGACTCCCGCTGATCTTGAAACCACCCCAGAAAGAGAACTTCAGTTGATACAAAAGATGCAAAACTCCATTGAAAAACTAGAGAATTCTCAGTTCTTTAGTGTTTTTCTTGATCAAATCCAAACTCCTGAAGCTTCAAACCATTTTGATAACCTTACGGGATCAGAATGCAAGTTAAAGATGGTCATTTATGGTATTGGTAGCATTGAAACGTTTGAATCACCTCGGTTGCAGCTTAGTCTGGCAATTCTCATGAAGAGGAAATTTGATTGGATTGGAGACATGGAAGTTTTTGATCCAGTTATTTCATTGACTGAATCTAAGGTTATGGAACATCTCGGATGTAGTGTTCTTTCGGTTAATGAACAAGGTAGGAGACAAGCTGCGAATCCTATCCTTTTTTTTATGCCCCATTGTGAAGCTGAGCTATACGACAATCTTTTAAAAACCAACTGGAGGTATGAAAATTTGAACAAAATCATATTATTTGGCAATAGTTTTGAGAAATATGAGCAACATGGATCTATGATTGAGAACCCAGCTTTGCTTGATGCAAGAAAACATATACTTGCCATAAAACCATTTACGAAAGAGTTTGAGATTTGTACAGTCTCAGAGGATTATTATCGAGCCTTTCAGGGTTCAAGTTGGCATTTTTTTAGTGTCCAACCCGACACAAATTTGCAATTAACATTCTAAAACAGCATATTGGGTGTTAGACCGTGTAATAGATGATTGAATACATAGATTATGTGCATGATTCAACATTTATGTTTTTTACAATATCTTGGATCTTCTGCAAATGGTGGCTACACCTCTTTAGGTTGTAGCTTCTAGTTGGAATTCCACATTTGGCTTATATTATTGCATATTCATTTCTTTATCAGTTGTGTTGTTTGCATATGGTTTTAATAGAAACAAATTTGTGTAGAAGCAATAGATATCTGAAATTGGAATGTGTATATATCAATAGGAGTTCATAGCTAATGTGTATATGTCAACGGGCCTGGGTTTGGAAATTAAGTTGCAGGGTTGATTTACAGAATTCTGTAAGGTTAATGTTACAAATAAGATATAGGTCCATTCTCTTCGTCTTTCCATCTTGACAACTCTTATCGCGACTGAGATGTGTATGCTGTCCATGATAACCCCAGAAAACATGAACAACTTGTGTCTTCCACACCTTGCAGAACAACAAAAACCCCCAAATAACTCCTCAATCCCTGTTACAAAATCATACATTATGTACATGTAAAACCATACCCTCTTTGGCTCATCAGCTTCATCGGTTGTCTTTTTGCTTCTAGTGGTTTCTTCAGGTCTTCACAAGTGGAGCAATTCTTTGGCAGTTGGAGCACCACGAGTTATTCGTTACCTGATTATATTGATCGTTCATTGAAGGTTTGCAGTTGATTTTTCTGGAATTGGCCCTGGCAGATTGATGTCTGCAAATTCAGATGGCACCTTGTTTCCAATGTGATCTGAAATGCTCCCACGTTGATGATATTCAGACAAATTAGGATGCAGCCACAGCCAATGCACCGAGTCTTGTTAGCCTTATAAGTATTTGGCCTCTAAATCATTGCCTGGAATGAATAATGGCAATTATAGTTGTATACTTGAGTTCGACGCCTTTCATAACTCGAGTCACATCATCTCCAGTATTGGAATGTGCAGTACTTCTTGTAGTCTCTGCCTCTCTGGCCCATCAAAAAGGTAGATGGATCCTTTTGAGAAGACGTGAGCATCATCAAGTATTCTAACACGAGGAATTGTTCTGGCGAGGCTATTTATATATAACTTGAGAACCATCAATTTTGTATCTTGTTACAAGAAAGCAGTTTTATTATAAGAAAACATGTGGTAAAAACACCAAACCCGAAAAACAATACAACATGTTTGAAAGGTAAAAGGAGCTTTAAATGTGTCACAAATGTCAATGATGGCATCCTAGGTTTTACCCAAGGTCTTGAGTTCGAACCTTAGGGATAGGAAGTTTTGGGGGTTTTTTCTCCGAATACTTGTAACGGCCCATGGTCAACATCTCGTTGTTTAGGGTACGTGCAAGACTTCACCATTGTACGGTGAGGTTTATCTGATGTCGCATACCGACCGAATGTTTAAAACAAAAAAATGTGTCACAATTTTATATACATAACCGTAAACTAAAAGACATAAACTCAAACGTGTAACAATTTATTTCAATACGAAAGCATGTTGTTAAAGCATCAAATCCAAAAAAACAAACACCACCCTGTTAGAAGACTAGTTACCCTTTTCGATTGGAAGAGTTAGTTTGTCACATTTTTAATATATTTATGCATAAATAGTTTTAATGGGTAAAATTAGATCTAAGCTTACCTTTTAGTGTATCAATGTTTTTTCTTACACAAACACACACAAAAGAAATAGACACATACTTGTAACCTAGATGATGTAAACTCAAACGTGCTAACAATTTACTTCAATAAAAGTATATGTTGTCAAGGCACCAGATTTAGAAAGCTCAATATGGCTAAGATTAGCTCTGGTCTCCCAGTCTATGTGTGTCACATTTTTATTATATATATAAACGCATACATATATAAACATACATACTCGTAAACTTAAAAACGAAAGCTCAAATGTCTAACAATTTACTTCAATAAGAAAGTATTTCCTTAAAGCACCAAACTCAAAAAACAAATGAATATTTTATATGGAGTAGATAATACCATGGACGGGGTTGCTCTCACTTCAATTTTAATACAATGTAATTTTTTTATTTTAAGAGTATATATTACTAACTTTGCCCTTAAAAAAATTTTTAAAAAAATAATTTATAGAGTACATACAAATATCACTTTTATTGTTAAAAGTTTTTCTTTGTAAGCTACTTATTTTGGAGACATTAATTTTGACATAGATATTCCATTAGTATGATAAAAAATTTAAGTTGTTTTAGTGTGTTTTTTTTTTGTTTGTGTAAATTAATAATAATGTAGCTGCATATGAAAAGTTATTTGTTTTTTAAATTTCACTAAACTTGGCGTTAATAAAATATTCTTAACTAATTGAAATCTTTTAGGGACCCATTTTATATACTCAAGCCCAGATCTCCTTTTTTCCAAATTTTTTAAGATGGACTTTAATAAATATGACAAAAATAATTTAAATTTACCCGTAAAAAAAATAAAATTCGACCCATCATTAGATAATACTATACCTTTTAACCATGTCATATTTTTATTCTTTATTGTACATAAACTAATAAACAAATGCAATGGTTTAATGGGTAATATTATATTACAGTTTATTTAATACAAAAAAAGGTGTTCGCTATTATAGCTCAGTGATTGATTAAAATACAGATAAAGGTGTTTGCTATAATAGCTCAGTGATTGATTAAGGCAGTTGGTGACCTGACCCCCTAATCGCTGCAAATATTTTTGCAATTATCCAAGTCAACAGTGTA
>JANDBE010000001.1:43144366-43159470 GCA_024320915.1 Erigeron philadelphicus
GTACCCAGAGCGCACACCGCATAGAAATCATGCCCGGTAAGTCACCATTCTCACACATGGGATCACAAGATATAGTTTATCCACTTGTCTTTGACAAATATTGAACATCCGACCTTTAGCCTTCATCTGTGGGCCCATGTCATGATGACGGTACCATTGGGATTTCACGTGACTTACATAAATCTGAACTTGCATTATAGTTAGTGACGGGTTATAAAATTGAATATTAATTAAGTTTGTAAAATAAGTTTGAAAATGTTGATGCTATGAAGATATGGTAGAAATAGCTTGTGTAGTTTTTCATTGGTTGAGGCAGATTCAATATTATTAAACTTGATAATAAATTATTTTATAATATAATAGACAAATATGATATAATCTAAATTAATATTAGGTATATAAACTCTTTTAACTTTTAATAAGTTTAATACGTAATTTGGATGTTAATATTGGATTTGCTTTTAGGTTAATCACCAATCACTTTAGGTTCGTGAAACGCTTTTTGTACTCTCACTGTGAAGTGATCCGAAGGTTAGCACGGACGCACGGTTAAATCCCTCATCACCGAGTCTCCCTTATTCTGTCCGAGGCTCCTAGTCATTAAAAAGGAAAAATATTCATTAGTTATTTTTACAGTCAATCTAACCATAAAATCCCTAAATCCAACAATGAAACGAAAAAAGGGAAAATAAAAAAGATAACGACTTAGATAGCCGTTAATTATATCCGGATACCATTCACGTTCATAGTTAAATAAGGGTCTGGTATCCCGACCCACTTTTTAGTAACCCGACCAAATTATTAATGAAGGGGCTCGCTTTTACTCTACCATATATACCATTACAAACAGGGGGCCCATAATTTTTTTGGACCTATGTAGTTGGGATACCAAAAGAAAGAGTTGGGATACAAGGGATGTTAAATAAATATAGATATTTTTATCAACAGGAACACACTAAATTTCAGTTGGATAATGATTTTCTTATGGATACAACAAATTCTTATTATTATTATTATTGCTTTATTAAAGCAACAAATGAAAAATCT
This sequence comes from Erigeron philadelphicus, assembly GCA_024320915.1. Taxonomy (NCBI): domain Eukaryota; kingdom Viridiplantae; phylum Streptophyta; class Magnoliopsida; order Asterales; family Asteraceae; genus Erigeron; species Erigeron philadelphicus. The sequence goes on from JANDBE010000001.1 coordinate 43,145,414, forward strand.
AGTGGTTCAAGAGTTGAAGGCACTGATGGGTCCCTTTCCAGGTTTTTATTATAAAAAAACATGTGTCCTCACTTCTATGGTAAGGTATCTACAGGGCCACTCAAACAATATGGATTCCCTTTCCTCATCTTTCATTTCACCATTTTCACCACCAAAACATAACGTTTCGCCGCTACTACCACCGCAGTCGCCGTCGCTCCAGCCACATTCTCCTTTCCGTGTCTTCTCTGTCAGAATTGAAGATAAACCACAAACCATAACCACCACCACCACCACCACCCAGAGGTCTAGTCAAGAAACTAAAAAAAAATCGACACCATCATTGATTGTTGAGAAACGCAAAAGATCAGTAGCGGTACCAATACCATTCACGATCTTTAATGCGTTTGATAGCATTATTAATAATTTTATTGACCCGCCTGTCCGGGTTTCGGTTGACCCAAAACATGTTTTGTCGGATAACTTTTCACCTGTGAATGAACTTCCTCCTACCGAGTGTGAAGTGATCGAGGGTACACTTCCTAGTTGTCTTGATGGGGCATATTTCCGTAACGGGCCTAACCCGCAATTCTTGCCACGGGGTCCATACCACCTCTTTGATGGGGATGGTATGCTTCACGCTATTCGTATCTCTAATGGAAAGGCCACGTTTTGTAGTCGATATGTGAAAACTTATAAGTATAACATAGAGAAAGATGCGGGTTTTCCCATCATCCCAAATGTTTTTTCGGGGTTTAATGGTATGACAGCCTCTGCTGCTCGCATGGCTGTCACAGCTGGCAGGTTTTTGACGGGTCAGTTTGACCCGACAAAAGGAATTGGCTTAGCCAATACTAGTTTGGCCTATTTTGGAAATAAGCTTTTAGCTTTAGGGGAGTCAGATCTCCCCTATGCCATCAAACTGGCGCCCAATGGTGATATAATCACCCTTGAACGCCACGATTTTGATGGCAAGTTGTTCATGAGCATGACAGCTCACCCAAAAATTGACCCAATAACCAAAGAAGCTTTTGCTTTTCGTTACGGCCCAATGCCTCCATTCCTAACATTTTTCCGATTCAATGAAAACGGAGAAAAACAACCTGATGTCCCAATCTTTTCAATGACAAGCCCATCGTTTCTTCACGATTTTGCCATAACTAAAAACTACGCTATTTTCCCAGAGATCCAAATAGGGATGAGCCCAATGGAAATGATCGGTGGAGGGTCACCCGTGAGCGCGGATCTTGGGAAAGTCTCGCGACTCGGGGTGATCCCAAGATACGCTAAGGACGAGTCAGAAATGAAGTGGTTTGAGGCTGCAGGGCTTAATGCTATACATTGTATCAATGCATGGGAAGAAGATGGTGGAGATACTATTGTAATGGTGGCACCAAATATATTATCAGTGGAACATACACTTGAAAGAATGGATTTGATCCATGCGTCGGTGGAAAAAGTGACAATTAACATGAAAACTGGGATGGTTACACGACACCCTCTTTCAACCCGAAATCTTGACTTTGGTGTCATAAATCCGGCTTTTGTTGCTGTAAAAAACAGGTTAGTTTAATTTTAACAGTGGTATTTTTTTAAAACAAAATTAAGTATTGAAGAACTAATTATCTTATTCAACTATTCATATGATAGTCAAAAATCTTCTTAAAACTATATTATAAGACAAAGTGACATTAAATAATTATATTATGTTGAATTTATGTTTTGATTAGACTAATCATATGTCCTTTACTGGAAACAATAGTTTATTTCAAATTAACAATATTAAACCAAAGACTTCTACCAAACATAAATCATATTTTTTTTAGTCACATGTTTAATTTGTTCATTAACCTTTCATGAATTGTAAACTAATAATAATATGTCATCATTAGTTTATAGTCACCACCAAAGCCGTTTAGACATACTTGATTCTTTGCCCGATTCTAAAAAGAAAGTTAGACCAAAATTAGACAAATTAAGCTAGCTATGCACAAAATTGTCTTCCATGTTATTACATAAAGATGGTGTTTCGATATTTAAAGAAATTATAGTTATTGTCATCTAGCTTTACAACTAAAATTTCTACTTTTAAAGCATATGGGGATTATATGTGGAGCCTTTAATTTTTATAACCAATTTTCTAAATTTAACACAAATGAATTTTTTTTAAATGCTACATAAAGTTTACAACTAGAACACATGGATCATAACAATTATAATTGTGTAATTATAAACATTTATAGGTATAAGTCTTAAAAACGTCATCTTAAAACCTCCCAAAGATTGGTTAATGATACGAAACATATATGTATGCAGGTATATGTATTGTGGAATAGGGGATCCAATGCCTAAAATATCCGGAGTTGTCAAGCTAGATGTGTCGCTATCAGAAGTAGACCGTCGCGAATGCATAGTGGCTAGCAGGATTTTCGGGCCTGGTTGTTTTGGTGGTGAACCATTTTTTGTGTCTAGGGAACCCGACAACCCAAATGCGGATGAGGATGATGGGTATGTAGTTTCTTACGTGCATAATGAGAACACCGGTGAGTCGAGGTTTGTGGTGATGGATGCTAAGTCACCTACACTCGAGATTGTCGCTGCTGTGAAGTTGCCCCACCGGGTGCCATATGGGTTCCATGGTCTCTTCGTTAGAGAAAGTGACATTAATAAGTTGTGATGATAAATGAATTAATGGTCCAATAATTCTTGCACCAAAAAGATCCAAACTAGATATTTTTGCATTTATATACATCTATATGTACATATAATATGACGTCTAAAAAAAGGACTCACACACATTTGTATGTAGATTACGTTTTCTTTTAATTTATAGATGAATATGATAGCTGCTTGGAGAGATATCTCATATAACCTATAGTGTTACTTCAATTTTATGGCGTGACTAAAGTCTATAGTAGAGCAGGTTATAGTCACATATTTAGAGCATCACGATCCAGGTTGACGCAATTGGTCATTTCAACGTCACATTAGTTTTCACTATTTCATCATTTTTTACCCGTTGTGAGACATGAGATAACGCAAATGTAGAAAACAACTTTTTTTCATGTTTCTAATTTTTTAACCTTTTAAGAAAAACACGAATTATTCCTAACTCGTAGCCAAAGAAAGTGTTAAAGTAGAGATGCTTACAATGCAAATAAAAACCATGATTACAATGCAAATCATGAAGCCGCTTTTTGAATGATTTCTAGTAACTCGCTCTTTATATTTTTTACTTTGGTAGGTGATGATCTATTAATCTACCCATGGTTGTTTTGGACTTTGGTATACATTAAATTAATTAATTGCGACTTCATTTAGACTTTTAATCTGGTCCGACCGGTGCGACAATTGAGCCACAAAGCAGCCGGTTCGGGTCCATTCAGTTTTCAAAACGTTGCGTTTTTATGAGATTTGCATTTGCCCCACATTATTAATCAAAGTTTCATACTTTTATAAAGCCTTTAGACCAAGATATTGGGCTTTTGTTTTCAGCTTTTTACTAAATTAACTAGCCCGGCCCAAAGTTAACCGTAAGTTTCACACAATATAACTATTTGGCTTTGTTGGTTCTTGGCGTTTAATTGCAAACATATTCACAAGCAAGAAAAAAGGGGGGAAAACTATGTATGGGTATGTTTGGCAAAACTAACTGTAGCTAGTAGCTGTAGCTAGGGATGGCAAATAAACCCGTACCCGATGGGGAAAACCAAAACCCGACTTTTTTGGGCGGGTTCGGGTCCGGGTATGCGGGTCTAGGGCCGGGTATGGGGATGATATTAACTTTTTTTACGGGTCCGGGTCCGGGGATGGTTTTAAATGAAAACCCGCATACCCGACCCGTATACCCGAAACCCGCCCCGAACCCGTATACCCGGCCCGTTTATATCACATTACATAATATTAATATTTCTATTTAATAGGTATGTAAGGTTATAAATGCTAACTCAGTTGACAGAATTAGTAATCACAAATATATATGTAGTATGCAATGTATTAAGTTTTATTCTGTTAGCTTCGTTATGAATGGAAGGGCAAATTTGTTTGACTACACTTCTGAATAATTGATATATTGTTCTTTTGCATTCTGAAATTAACATTTTTTAATACATTAATAGTTTGATATCATACATGAGTAACATAACCTGTTAGACTAAATTGGTTGTAAATCAAGCTTAAAAAAAATAAAAATTAGCGGATCCCCGATTACCCGTGGGGAAACCCGTTACCCGACAGTTAGTAAGTAAACGGGGACCCGTCGGGTCCGGGTCCGGGTTTGGGACGGGGATTTTCAAATGGGTCCGGGATTAACTAAACCCGGACCATACCCGGCCCGTTGCCATTCCTATTAAGAACAGGTCGTGTCGTGTCGTGTTAACAGGTTTCGTGTTAAAATTGTCAGCCTTAGTTAGTATGCTTCAGACATATACTCTCGGTCATCTCCGAAAGATTAGTTTGTGATACTTATCATGCTTTCATTAACTTTCTATGTTCTAATGATTTTGGACATTTATGTTTTAATTGTGTTTGTATTATTATATAGTTTTTAGTTTTTTATTTTCCATCTTCATAGTTACTATCCACTCAAATTATTATAAACCTTTTAACTAAAATTGTCGGTTTTTAGTTGTTTTTGGCTTTTTACAAAATGTACAAAGTTAATATGGTATCTGTGTTTATTTGTCTTTCTGTTATCTACAATAACTCATATGTCATTTTTCATTTCTTTTTGTATTTCATTTATAATAATTAAAAATTGGTGCGGTTTTATTCTTCTTTTTTCCTGTTGTCACATTTTTTTTCAATTAATAATATATAGTTGTCACCTTATTAAAACTTGTTTTATGTATTTTTTAACTATTTAGAGAATTGATCATGTAAACAAATACTACATCTTACACTTGTACACAACAATGTATTTTTAGACACACATTTAAATAAGAAACAATATGTATAAAGTTTTCTAAAATTTTGAGACACACATTTAAATAAGAAACAACAGAAAAATGATTGTTAGTTTTTTTTTATGAGACCAACTTTGTTTTGGCAACAATTGATTAATTTATGACATAAACTTTATATTAACGAGAAGATTGATTTGTCTCACTCTTATAACACATATTCTGACAAATAATACGGAGTTGTAGTTAAACTGAACTAAATTAGATTGCATGTCCCGTGATTTGATGTAAGTAAAAGATGAAAGAATTGACAAAGTAGGGGTATATTGTAAATTCCAAACATGAATCACCAAATATAAAGTTTTTCCAAATCTAAAGGACCAAAACAACCATATTCCAGAATAAAATTATATAAGCCTTTGCCTAGTTGCATTCTTTTTTTAAAAAAAAAACAAAAAACAAACTGAAACCACCCAAATCCACTTATCCGGTATTCCGATACATATATATCTCTGAAATGGCAACACCGGTAAAAGTATATGGACCACCGATATCAGCGGCTGTGTCAAGGGTCTTGGCCTGTCTTCTTGAGAAAGATGTCCCATTTCAGCTTGTTCCCATTAGCCTGGCTAAAGGTGAACATAAGAAACCAGATTACCGCAAAATTCAGGTATATCCATATATAAACATATATATCTTACTCTCACTTTATATGTTTTATTTTAACAATGCAGACATGTTTTCATTGAAATTTTCGTTGTTTTTATGTATTTTTCTTTTTGGTATATATTTATGTAGCCCTTTTGCCAAGTTCCAGCATTTCAAGATGATGACATCACCTTATTTGGTAAAGTTTATCCTAATTAATCTTTTTTCTGAATTAATTACTTTATACGAGCAATGTTTGTCTTTCAATATGCAAGCAATTTTTTGTTGTTGGAAACTAAAGATTCTCTTAACAAGCGGATAAACTGATAAGCGGATAAACTGATGGATAGTTATTAGGATAAACTGATGGATAGTTATTAGGATGGTAAAATTAGACTCTTCCTTAACAAGCTAAGCCAAACAGCTAGCTAGCCCCTAAGAGTGAAAATTCAAATTTCTTAAATTGATGAGATATGGATATTTTTGGATCCCATTATAAACTTCTCAGGGATTTTTGGTTACATTTATTTGGTTTATGATTTTGTACTAAAATAAAAGAACTGATAGTTTTTTTTTTTGGTTGTTTTTATTTACAACAGAATCTAGAGCTATATGTCGATATATATCAGAAAAGTATTTAGACAAAGGAACCACGGGACTTTTCGGAAGAACCCCATTGGTAAAAGCTTCAATTGACCAATGGCTAGAAGCCGAATCACAAAGCTTCAATCCCCCAACTTCTGTTTTAGCTTATCAGCTCGTTTTTGCCCCGAGAATGAAGTTGAAACAGGACGAGGCATTGATCAAGCAGAATGAAGCGAAGCTTGTGAAAGTGCTTGATATCTATGAGAAAAGGCTTGGCTTGAGCCGGTTCATAGCCGGTGATGAGTTTACGTTAGCTGATCTATCTCACTTGCCTAACACTCGCTTTTTGGTTGAGAAAACTAACCGGGCCGAGCTGTTTACGTCTAGGAAAAATGTGGGTCGTTGGTGGGAGGAAATCTCAAACCGACCATCTTGGAAAAAGGTGGTCGAAATGCAAAATGCTTAACAAAAACATATATATGCATATTGGTAATTTGCTTGAACAATGTTTTTTTTATTCTTGTAATTTATCTTGTGTTTATTGCTTTTCGAATACGTACACACCAACGCATAGTCATTTTCATATAACATTTTCAAAATTTTGATTAAGAAAATACTTTTATTAAATAAGTGAGAGAAATAAATTAAAATACTTTATTAGAATACACGCATGGTAATCCATCGAGACGATATATGAAACATCGTTACATTACATTACATACACTATTTGAAATTGCTTTCCATCTTTATATATATAGATATATATATATATATATATCCTCCACTATTTTAATAGTACTTGACAATCTTAGCCAAAGTAAAATTCCTCATTCAATTAACACATTTGATAAAATAACAAGTGACATACAGTACACATTGAAAAATTGATATTAATTACTGTCATAAGCTTAACCAAATTAACCTAGATATAACTCATTCACACATAAGTAAAGTTAATTGTTTTTACACTTATTTAATTTAGTCACTATTTTTTTAATCTATATATATAAGATAATTAAAACTATTTAATGATTTTGGACAGTTTTAAAATTAAAAATGACACTTATTAATGTATGTATATAAAGAAATTTTCTTGTGATGTGTTAAAACTCATTTTCATTATTTTCACATATAATTAAATAGGCAGAATGGCAAATCCACAAAACAAATCCGTGTTTGATTTACACGGATGAACACTTTTTTGTTTCACACATAAACCTATGAAAGACTAACTCAAGAGTACATCAGTACTCAAAAGCATAAAAGCAGCACAAAATACATCAAAATACTTTCTAAAAGCATAATTAATGGATTTCATAAAAAGACTAACGTACTCAAATAGTACAAAAGTCAACATATCCCATACTATTCCATAATGAAGATAACAAAATCAACTTATCAGATGCTCATGACAACGTTTTTTTTATTTTAATTGTAAATTACTCGTGAAAGGATGAAATGAACCAATCATGGGCATGCGTAGAGGCGAAGTGGCCCCATTGCGGGTATAACATAACACATTTTTATATTGTTGTTATGTTAATTCTTGTATTTCTTAAAACAAATATAATTATTATTGGTCTTTTGATTTTGAAGTACACACCTGATTTTGCAATTGGCAACGGTGCATCACAATGAGGATTAGGCACAAATCCAATGTCAACTTCGAGGTAGACCTTATAGTGATAAATTGGGGAGACGTTGATAAATATTTTTACTTAAAGGTTATGCTAATTTATTTATCTGGATGATATTATGGGACTCACATATTATCGATAGAACATTTCGATGCATTACAGAATTGTAATACATTATGATGTCTCACCAATAATTTGTATGTCCCCAAAAATAATATCCAAATAAATAAATCTTTATAACCCGTAAGTAAAATACTTACGACCACTTTCCCTCCGTTTATCTCAACACCTTAAGGGCACATTTGGTAGGGAGAAATCCAAAGAAATGAAATAGGCAGAGAAATGAAATAGAGAGAAATGAAATTAACTGAGAAATTTGATGAATTCCATCGTTTGGTGGCAACAGAGAATTTAATCCGAGAAATCTGGTAAAAAAAAATTACATAAATGATTTGAGTTTATGTATTTTTGTTTCTCATAAACATTCATTTATGATTAAAAAGATGAAAAATAACAAAAATATATAAAATCTTAAAGCTAAAATAGATCTTTAACAAAATATTTAAAGGTTTTGGTTCCAGCCATTAAATTAAACCAATATATAAAAAAGATCACAATTGTAATAAAAATAACGCATAAACATTAAAATTTGGAAGGAAACGGTATGAATGATTTGTAAATAAATCCAATTCATGTCATGTGCAAGTTAAGTGAGTTTTTAATTATATATTATAAGTGGAAGTGGATGATTTGATTTCTCCGTGTTTTCAAGTTGTAGTTAAAATATTGGGGAATTTGATTTCTTCACAAAACTAGAAGAAATGAAAGTCATGTACAATGAGAATTCTCTGAGAAAATGATTTCTCCGTGTCCTAATTTCACACTATCAACCAAACAATGGAAATCAATTCATTTCCATTTCTCAATCTTTATTTCACCCTACCAAACACACCCTAAAGCTGGCATTAAAGTTGCACCCAATTAATTGTTGGGAAAAAGTGTATTTTTCCACCACTTTGGACATTAATAAATATATAAGCGAGTGACATATATGGAGAACCCTTTAGTGAGTTTTGTAGTCTCTGGCCAAGACGACGCAACGAACTAAGATATGTCCAAATTGGGTTAAAGGTAAATGAGATATCGAGTCTCAAAGTTGTGTGTTTGGTGCATAAGTTAAAGAGAAGGAGTGCAAGTTTAAGAATATTCTTAAACATGCTTTTAGAATATTCTAGAATAAACTTTTGGTATGTTGTAACTCCTGAAACTGAAGACATTAATGTCAGTCTTGTAACTCCTATGATGACATTAATATTGGTCTTGTAACTCCTGAATTTAATGATAATTCAATCGTCATTATTGCTATTCAATTATATGAGTTACAATTTTGTGTATATAAAGACCAATCGGGTCTTGGAAAATATACAACAAAAATCAGATTTCATAGCACACACACATTCTCTCTTTGCATTCTCGTTCTAGAAACAACAACCATCCCTGTGTTCCGTTCTTCTTTCAGGAAAGTGATCAAGTCCGGCAGTACGCTGCTTTCAACCGGTGTACCCTGGGAACAGACGTCGAATATGTTTAAGGGAATTGTGTCAAACACAAGCCCGATTCTTCTTTGTTCTGTTTCATGGTTTTCTGTTTTGCAGGAATTGATCGTGTTGCCGATTTTCTTTAGATAAGTTCCTCCTTTCTGTACTTGTTTAATTGTTTCATCTTATATATATATATATATATATATATATATATCATATTGTGATATAATTAAGAAATTACGTGTATTATTATACTGTATTTCCAACGGAAAGATTTTCATTGATTGATATACAAGTTGTATCTATAAAGTTCTATGCCTTCTGTCTTGAAGATGCGTCATCTTGAGAGTGAGGGTAAGGCTTTATGTTTCATTGACCCATATTGGCTCAATATGATACCGTATTTAGTACATTGAAAAGATGTATTATCTTAATAATATCAAGATATATTCATATGTTATAGAAAAATAATGTCATTGTAGATTAAATTAGTTTGACAATACGAAAAGATAGTAATTTTTGTGAGGGGTTGAAAAACCATTTCAGCAAATTAGTGGCTGTATGAAGATTCATTTTCTTATATTACATAAAACAAGTTATGTCGGGAAAAAAACTTGGGTTGTCCGTGCGATGGTCTAGGCACTATTATACTATATAAACTTCCTCATATCTTACATCCGTGACATGATCCAACGATATCGTTTTTGTTTCGTTTTACAAAAAATATATACCGATTTTGTATCTAATCTCAAATCAAAGAACAATACCAGAAGATCTAGCCGAATGTAAAGGATTATTATTAAGAGTTTATTGTTCAGAATACAAAGACAATAATCATCTAAATGATGATTAATATAAGACTATTATGTATATATATCGATTTGATATCTATACTGATACAAAGATATATAGAGATATATAGAGAGTATATAATATGAGAGAGATTTCTGATAATCTGAGAATATGATCGTAAATGTGTGTGTTATCCCTAATTAGGGTAAATGAGTTGTATATATACCCATCTTCTCTTCAAGCTTGAGTCCCTCTTCTTTCTCTTTCAACAACTTCAGTCCTTTATCTTCCAGTCTTGACACCAACAGTCCTCCTTGAACCATCTTGACTTAAGCTTTAATACCTACATATATACTTAACCCAAAATTAAGTAAATTACTCAAACAAACCATAAACCTATTATTCTAACATTTATTTATTATTACTAAGGACATAAACAATAAAACAAACCCTAGTCACCACCGCCTTTACTTCATACCTCCCACTCTCCCAAACGGCTCCGACCAACGACGACGAATGGAGAAGAGAAAAATAAGTATGCAGCAAGAAAGGCAGTTGAAGCGTGATCTCAGCATTATCAACCATTGTATCAGGCCGGATGCATACAAGAGGGTTTGTTCTCTTTGGATTGATAATGATTTCAGTAACAAATACCTGGGGGATCTTGTAAAGCAAATCTCAATGGTTTGTAGCAAGTATTATTGCTAATTTACTTAAATGGATAATTTATTACGATAAAACTTATATCTGTTTTTGGATTTTATAAATTTGTGTGCCCCAAAATTGATTATGTTTGGATTTAATTGAATGATTCAGGCTACAGGTTAGGTGATAAAGCGTTAGATTTAGAAGCGGTAGAAAGCGCTGAAAGTAATCTTCAAAAAGCGCGCACTATATCTGTCCCGCTAGGAAGCCAGTACCAATGGACGGTTTTTTTAAAGTTATCGACTCATTCAGCCTTCCGAAGTTTGTTTACAATATTGAGTCGAAACGGTTCAGGCAAGTTTCTTTTTACTGATCTCAAAATTATTTTCGAGGAAAATTTCATCACTGGTAAATATTTATTTCTTGCAGACAAGCGCAAGGGCCATCTAGTTTTTACGGCGAGTCTTCATCAAAGAGTCAAATTTACACTCAACGATTCAATCTACTTCTGCGCAAGGCGGCTCAAGATCCAGATCATCTTAGAGATGTTTTTGACTATCACTCTTCGAGGTCTACGGTCCGCTCTCTCTCTCTCTCTCTCTATATATATATATATATATATATATATAATATACGCACATATATCTTCCCTCATTCTGAATGTCTTAATTAGGGTATGCTATATCGGTAATAGGCAAAACAAATAGTATAAAAGAATAAATAGTCTAAAGAGAAACATTTCAAATGGGAGAAAAGTGTATCTAATGCGTAAACCTTTTAAGCAATTTTAATTTTTATCAATATGTTTAGATTTTAAAAACATTTTGCAGGCATATTTGAAACACCTATAAAGAATTTTGTAGTCATAAGCGGTCTTTTATTTTGTTATGATGTAAACAGTCTAAGAGTGTCATTATTTTGTGACTTTGTAGATTCATTCTATTCTTAATCTTTTGGGGGATGATCATGAAGAAAACGTAAAAACAATGGGCATCGTGTATGTTTCCGATGGCCGGTTGTACTTAGAAGACTCTTCGTTTAAAGTGGAACTCGATATGAGCAATGCAATATCCTTTTCTTTTATATATATATATACACTTCTAAATAGCCATTAGAGATGTGCACAACTTTTGGTCGAAACAAACTAAACTGTTACGGTGCTGGATGGTTTGGCATTAAAGCTTAGACCGACTCACCGACACTTTGTTTTCATTCATAAACCGCTCTACCGTTTTAGAGGTTAAAGGCAACCAATTAAACCAGACTAAACCATAAATTTATGTATGGTAATTATTGATTGATAATCATATGTTCATATTTATAAGTATATAATGTGTATTGCTCTTATTTTTTTACTTTTAATTAAAATATAAATTCTTAATGAATGTGACTTGTGACATATGACGAGTATGACTTTACTAAAGGTTAGTATGCTACCTCTTACTGCATTGCTTTAGTTTCCTGAATTTCAAAAGAAAATCGTTGACCAGCCAAACCAAACCAGCTTATTAAATTGGTTCGGTTTTGTTTGTTTTTGTTTGACACTATAATATGGATGGTTTGGTTAGAAAAAAATAAAACTGTTGATATTGGTTTGGTTGAGGTTATAGGTTAAAACCGTCTAAACTAGATCACGCTCGTCCCTAACACTATGTACATAATACCAGAAGCAGCAAGATATGTTTTGGAAGATACAATAGTAGGGGTTGAAGGAAAATTGAGTGATAAAATCTTCAAGGTCTGTATTGCTAATGTATTGCTAATGCTTTATTATTGTCCGTTTTTTACTGGCTCATGAATAGTGGCAATGGCAATGGGTTGTGTTCAAGGCGGGTATGGTACTACCCGAACCTTCTCTTTCTCAACAAGATTTACTGTGCAGGTTCATAAGGTTTTTATGCCGCCATTTGAGAAGAGAGATGATACATTGGAAGCATTATCATGAATTGATTATTTTGGGTGTGGCAAACCTGACGTCGACATTGTATCCCTTTAAACATTTTATCTGTATCTTTCTCTTCGAGTACATATAATTCATAGTCATATTACTTTCTAACACATTTAGTATGTCTACTATAGTTTTTTGCCAATCTATTTTGGATGTTTTCTTAAATGGTTATTTAGAACACACTTACAGAGTTGGAGTCGACAACCGAGATGTTCGTTATATTTGCTGATGTGTGGCTAGATGACTCGGAGGTATCGAGTTCGTAATAGCACTAGGGGTGGCAACCAAGAGATGTCTGTCATATTTTTGTATTTAGTATAATTTAAGGTTTTGGCCAAGCTAGAGAAATTGCTATGTCGGTACAATTATGCTATAAATGTTCCTGCTTAGTTTGTGTTGATGGGAAATTTTTGTTCTCCATTTGAGCTTCACTCGACTTCAAGTATGAGGTGAGATTGCTTTTGTGATCATTGCTTTAGTAGTTAGTTAAATACTTTAAACGCTTTTGTGATCATCTGCTAGGTTTATTAAATTGGGGGCAATGATCGGCGGATTTAAGAGACTCACTGAAACAAGTGTCTTCATTTTCATTCCTGGGCCGGAAGATGCAGGTAAATGGGTTGTTTTAGCCTCACCGTCTACTTTAAAATTACGTGAATCTGATCTTTTATAGCTCACCATTTTAGGTCCTTCAACTGCTATTCTCATGTTTTCTCTACCCGATTTTGTAAGTGAAGAGTTGGGGAAGCACATTCGGAAAGCATCATTTGTTAGCACTCCGTGCAGGTACATCCGCAATTCTTATTTATTGAATGTTTCATTGCTTCTAATATCCTTTGAAAGCATAACTAGTGGTTTTTGTCCAGGTGGTTCTAGCTTCCTACGGCCTTTTGGTCGCGGGTTCAAGTCTAGCTGTAGAAATTAGTAACATCTTTTGCTAGTAATCTGAATTTTTAAAAAAGATTTTCCTGCTAAACATATTAATATTAAAGTATGTGACTTGAAAGTTTATACATGTGATGTTTTTGCTAACATGCTTCTTGTTTTTTAGTTCAGGGTTAGCTTTTTTTCCAAAGAAATCATATTCTTCCGCCATGATCTACATAATCGGATGAGAAGATACTGTGTAATTCCTCCTGGCAATAGTGGTGATCATTTTCTTAATGTGAGTTTCTTTCTTTTGTACGAGTCAATTGGAGTTGGCAATTTTGATTCATTAACTTGTGAACTAGTCAATCTCCTTAAAAGGATAGGACGTATGTATGTACAGATTTAGATACAGATTGACTAGTTCACAAGTTAATGAGTCAAAACTGCCAACTCCAATTGACTTGTACAAAAGAAAGAAACTCACATTAAGAAAATGATCACCACTATTGCC
>JANDBE010000001.1:43437134-43449460 GCA_024320915.1 Erigeron philadelphicus
GTTAATACTTAGTCGAGTCGAGCCGAGTCGAGCTCGAAAGTGTCGATATGTAAGTCGAGCTCGAGTTCGAGCTTGAAAATTAAAGCTCGGTCGAGCTCGAGTCGAGTTTCGAGCTTCGAGTTTTGTAGTCGAGTCGAGTCGAGCTCGAGCTTGGCACTGTATCGGCTCGACTCGGCTCGTTTACACCCCTAGGCATTATCGAATGGTTAGAGTTCCAATTGTGTATAGTTAATCAAACAGGGGCAATATCTGAAGATCGTTAACTTCTACAAGGGTATTTCCTGTAAATACATGGCATTGCATCAATCCACGTCTTTCAATACTGTAATATTTAGCCATATATGAAAAAGGGAAATGATTAATCTTTCTAACAAAATAGCCTAATAATTCTCCTAACGATTGGATAATGACACGTAGAAAAATCAGGGGCAAGATTAGAAAAGAAAATTTGTGGATACCACATGTCACCCCCTTCTTAGAGTGTTTTGAGGATTTTTTGACTATTTTGTTAAGAGGATTAATCATTTTCCATATAAATAAATAAGTGAGGTCCGGGGATCGAAAATTGACATCCTCTGTAAGTGATGAACATGGTAGCACACGTTTCTAAAAACTATGATGTGTCATCATCCTCTTTGTTATTGTGCTAGTACAAATTATGATTATAATATATTTATTATGTAAATGTAAATAGATAATTATGGATTGTTATGTTTAAGGTAGGTCTCTTTGTCCAACGTTGATTACATGTTGGTTGGTGGTCCACAAAAAAATTGATGGAGTTTGATTTTTAAATCAAGATAATAATTCACATACTTTGTTTATATTCACTATTATGAAAACGATGTTTATTAGATTAGATTTTGGTACACCATAAAGTACCATTTCATTATTATCAAAATCATCATTTATTGGCTAAATGCATATATAGAGTTTCAATATCATTATTTACTAGAGCCTAGAGGTGTCAATTTCGATCCGTTTACGTGGGTCAAGTTGGGTTCTT
Organism: Erigeron philadelphicus; assembly: GCA_024320915.1. Taxonomy (NCBI): domain Eukaryota; kingdom Viridiplantae; phylum Streptophyta; class Magnoliopsida; order Asterales; family Asteraceae; genus Erigeron; species Erigeron philadelphicus. The sequence goes on from JANDBE010000001.1 coordinate 43,438,141, forward strand.
TTTAGTCTCAAACTGGGTGTATAGCAAAAATGGATATTGAATTGAAAAGGTATGCTTAAATGGGGCTAATCGCGATGAAAGTTGGCCGAATTGTATTTTAAATGCATACAACCTCCTAGATGATTGTATCTACTGGTTTAACTTATCGTTATAGTCATATTTAGCGCAATAATTCATTGTTAAAACCTTAAAAACTGGGAGTATGTATGTTCTTTGAGTCACCTAACCTGAATCTACTTGAATCATACTTAAAACCAGCCTTTTCAACGAGAACACACTTTTTGAACCATTGCCCATTTTGCCCCTTCTCTTATCTACACCTACACCGCTTTTATGGCTTATTTAGAACTTGTTAAAGCTGATTCTTAAAATGAATTTTCACTATTTTATCCCTTTAAAATTGTGAGCATCTTGTTTCTTTTTGTGGTTTTTATTAGTTTGCATTCCAAAAGTTCTGTTTTCTTTCTTAATAAATAAAGTTTTGTGACAGATAAGGGAGGTTGCAGATCATCAATATGGATATATATTCTCGTAAACGAGTTGTTGGCCCGAGTTCTATCACTAAAAAGGGATCAAGTCCTGCTACACGTGATAATGTTGGCTGTAGAGAAGAACCTATTCAATTGTGCAATAGAATTGGATGCAGTGGCAGACTTAACCATGCACAACATGCTCTAAATTATTTAAGGTCTTCTTCTGGTTCTTCAAACATCCATACGAAAAAGCACGAGTCTAATAGTTCAGAAAGAAGTCAAGTCAAACTTAAGTCAAAATCCAGAGATACCAACTCAAACAAGCGTGTACTCAACATGGAGCCGGTTGGCAGGGCAGTTGAAGCGGGGCCATCGAGGGTAAGGAAGGTGCATGGTCAAACATCTGGTCTTGCAAACCGAGATGGTCAAACAGGCTCGTTTGATCGTGGCAGGAAGGAAGACACAGTCAAAAAGAGGACAAGTGAAGGTGAAACAAGCTCATCTGCTAGAGGTAATAGGATCAGTGAGAGATCATTAGACGGAGAAAGTGGGTCCCTGTCCTCCTATAGAAGTTCGATTTCCGGTTCTAGACACTCAAGAAGCTGGAATGCTCGCAGAGGAAGTGGTGTTTCATCAGTAAGGACTCGGAGGTCCGTCAATCAGCATGGAAACGAGTCTCCTGTTCAATCTTCTCGGGAGACAATGGATAATGTGGATACCATTGCAAATGTAATACTTTGAGTTATATTGTTGGAGGTTATATTTTTGTGAAAATGAACTGTGGATAATGGTTGTGTATTGTTTTGCAGATGCTACTAGCACTTGAGAGGATTGATCAAGAAGAGGGATTAACATATGAGGTAAGCTATTTTCATTTTTTTTAAAGAAGAAAAAGAATTTTAGTCCAACTTGCCAATATATATTATGTGGTAAAATGGGTGTGTCAAGCCGATTGAGGAACGGGCCAAACAAGTGTGGGTGAATGTTTAGTACTGTTTGAAGCTGGTGAGGTGTGGGTCGGGTCAGATCGATTTACAAACTAAATTAATACTCATATTGTTGTTACAGTGCCCTTGAGCGTTGGCTCTTGTGGCATTTATGATGACCCATCAATATGTAGCTTGCGGGTTCAAGTCCCATGGTGGACGTAATGTCAATATGTGTGGAATTCTTGTTGATTTGTTTAGCTGACTTTCTAAAAAACATAGAAAAAATATTATTGTTACACTAACCTATTTTACTTTGAGTTTTATATATATCGACCTGTTTTCAGTTCAGTTATATTTTGTTATAGCAACTTTACCCTTTTAGCCCCGTTGATATTACCTATGATCCAAAGTCGGTCCATTTAGACATAAGCGGTTTGAAATTTCCTTCTCTAAGGACTAATTACTAATTCTTATTTGTTCATCTGCAGCAAATTATGGGAAATCCATTTCTAGGTGGCTTAAACTTTTTTGATCAACATAGGGACATGAGACTAGACATTGATAACATGTCCTATGAGGTTTGCTGCTCTTTTTCTCTCTTTATAATATACTTCCTTTGCTCCAACAAATAGTCCATATTTCTTTTGGTGTCAATTCACTATCTTTAAATGTAGTAACCGAATGCTTTTGCTTATAGGAACTATTAGCATTAGAGGAGGAAATGGGCATTGTGAGCACAGCAGTATCTGAAGAGGAGTTATCAAAATGTGTTAGAATTAGCATATACAAACCATTGTGTATGATGGAATGCAGAATGAGAGATGACTGGTGCTTGGATGACACAAAGTGCAGTATATGTCAGGTAGTCAAGTGTCTTCAGATCAAGAGTTGGCAGTTTTCACCAAATACTTGTAAATGATTTAAGACTTGGGTTAGGTTTTAACTCTAATGGGTGAAATGGGTCAATCGCCAACTGGGTTAAAAGACATCCAAAGTCATAAATTGCTTTATCCAGAAAATTGATTATGTTTTACATTAGATCATTTTGTAATCATGTTTAGGGCATAAATCATAAAGTAAGAAAATTTATATCAAAATTGTTCATTGGTCTTCTTCACCTGTTTGACCTGTCTAAATTTCAACCTCTACTTACATCATCTCAGATGTCATCTTTGACTTCTCATAATCTTTCATGCTATAATACAACCCCTACATATATGGTATTTGCAAGTTTCTAGTAAATTAAACATGTATTTGGATAACAGTTGGCTTTTTTCACCCACTATCCCTAGTAGTCATGAGCACTGGATTTATGAATATACAAATGTATCGTTTAGAGGGATTCCATAATGATTTCATTGGTCAACAATATTCACCTATCTATAAGCTAATCATTGTCTGTCTTTTCAGGAAGAGTTTATAGCAGGTGATGAGATAGGAAGGGTAGGATGTGATCACGGTTACCATGCTCTGTGTATTAACCAGTGGTTGCGGTTAAAGAACTGGTGTCCCATTTGCAAGGCGTCGGTAAAACCATAAAACTCTTAATATATACATATATAAGGTGGGTGCTTGATTTCTCTGTACAAATCTTTTTTTTCTTTGTTAATTGTACATAACTACATGGATTCAAAGGACTAATAAAACCAGGCTTCTTAGCTTTGTATCACAGTTGAATAATTCGCTTGGTATTAAGTTTGTAAGTTGTCACCTAGTCTTTTAACTATTTTTCATTTCTTTTTGTTTGTTACTTTTCTTCTATCTCTTAATCTATAAAACAATAATTACATTAAAATCTTGCTTTTTATTTATGAACACTTATGGTTAGTTGGTTACCACACATTATCATACTTACATCACCAGTGGTAGACTATAATTCCCTAATTGAAATAGTTATACAAGTTCTTTGATGCATAGACAACTATCAATACAGAGACAAAAACAAGCAATGGTTTTCCTGCACTGGTCACTGAACTTAGTCTCCTTGACCCAAAGCTTGACTCCCTGCTTTAAACAAGAACCATAGATTCATCTTAAAAACTTGGATGTCAAATACCAATTGAAGCAAGAATTTGAATAATCTCATACGTACCTTGGTATCAGTTTACCAGGCGCGCTTAACGCCATCTGTGTTGGAGCTGTTTCTCTTGGTTTCCCCTTTTGCACCTGATCTCGAGGTTCAACAGGTGATGGCTTGATGTTTGCACTGGGTGTTGCAACATCAGGGATTTCTATGGTCTTTGCCTGTATCAAGTGATGGATCGTGTTAAGATATAGGTATTTTAGAACACCTCGATCCTAAAGCAATAGACGTAGACCAGCATGATTATTTGAGTTCTAAAAAAGTTGATGTTAAGTTTTTCGTGCCTATAAATGGCTTATAATGTGTCCAAACTTCTTATTTTTTTTATTTATGTGGAAGGGTAACTTCTCATTCTATTATCGACTTACGGTGAGTTATTGCGTATGGCTGCCATATAGAAACATAACACAAAGCATTGTAAATAACTTACCAAGTTTTTGAACTGTAAGTTATACAAAATGTCGATATATCGCTGCTTTGCTTGCTTAGTTTCTTTGTTCAGTTGCCTCCAAAAGCCATACATTGAGCCCATGTTCAATGCTTTGTTAGCATATATCTTCCATGTGTAGCTGAAAAAAAGCGTTGTTAGCGTAAGTGGAACATGATCGCAGGTAGGAGTGTCTATAATGCGCAAACACTGACAAACGAAAGAATTGAGCTGTAACCAGACCGACCAGACAAGGATCAAGTATTCGGATCAGTTCTTGAGCTTTTAAAAATACCAGTTATTGGAATGTTGATTTCCATCTTTGTTTTTAGTTTAAATTCGCAGAACACTCAAACTTGAAGATGTGGTGCAAGATGCTAAAGCTTACCACTCGTAAATACGTTGAAGTCCAGCTTGAGATACACGATCCCAGTATTCACTATCAGCTTTGCATTTCGTGAAGAAATCAGCAATTTTGTTGCTTGATTCATCTCCATTGTTGGGATCAATATGAAACCCTGAAACCTCGTCAACTATGATCTCTGCAGGTCCTCCTTGGTTTGTTGCAAAAGTTGGCAGCCCACAGTTCATGGCTTCGATAACGGTCAATCCAAAAGCTTCATATAATGCTGGCTGAACGAAAGCCCCCTTCGTGTCAGCAATACAGCGATACAATTCTCCATTGCGAGTCCTATCGTTTTGAGCTGCTATCCATCTGAATTGACCTTTAAGTTTAAGTTTCTCGACCAATTCGTGCATCTTTTTTATTTCAGCCATCTCTTCTCGATCTTTAGACTTTGATGGATCAAAGAAGCCTGCAACTACTACCAAGTTTACAAGACTTCTGAGCCGTTTGTTCTTACCGAACCATTCGGTTAATCCAGTTATATTCTTAACCGTATCGAGCCTTGCCATCGAGAATATTATCGGTTTGCTTTTGTCCGCCAGATATCCCCTATTCAGCAAACAAAAATGTATTATATCCCCAATGATTAATCAGTAGATCGGTGTAACTTAATAACTTACATATGCTCGTGGTTGTCTTGATCATTGAAAAGTAATTCGTTGATTGCAGGATGAAATGAATGTAATCGTTTATCTTTCTCTGTATAAGGAAAATAAACTGATTGTTCCGCTCCAGGTGCAGCTATGTTGAACTTTGGATCAAACACATTGATTCCCGACACAACTCTACATAGTCCAGGCATGGTAAAAGCTGCATGGGTCTCGTATTGACCAGGCCTTCGATTACTACCCAAACAACAAAAACGAGTCAACATATGTAACTTTTGTATGGGTCGGAGCGGTTTTTGTCTAAGATATGGTAAATGGTCGGAACAGTTTTTGTTCAAACGTCTAACCTTCCTGCAATTTCTTGATATGTGCTTGTGATTATGAAATCAGCAGCATTCATTGAGATCAAATCTGCGGTGAATTGGCACGAGAAATGATATTTTTTTTCAAATTTTTTCCAGTTAACATCCGAATCTTCATACTTAGTCTTCTCCAACGCGTGTGCAATCGTCCCCTGCAATAAGAAGTAAAATATTTACCAAAACCAGTGATTTAGAGCATTTGATCAAATCATGATACCATAAATGCGTATTTATAAGAACCTGTGTTACTCCAAACTTTTTGGCCATAAGAGATGCTGCAATGTTCCCATCTGTGTAGTTTCCGAGTATAAGATCTGGTTTACACTCCATTATCTCCAGTACTCTAGAAGATGCGTCCTAAGAGACACATGAAGATTTAGAGTCAAAACTGGTAATGAGTCAAAACGGGTAACATTTATACAATTCGAGCTGATGTGAAGCACCTTATGTCCAGAATCTTGAATGTTTTATAATTTGAGTGTTTTGTGCATTACAATTGCACCTTACACAACTTTTGACCCGATTTCCCCAAAATATATTTTATTTCACCTGCCTGACCCGCTAAAGATAGACCAGAACCCATTCTATGTGATAATGTGAATACCAATGAAAACAAAATCCGGGGTCAGACACCATTTGAACCTTGTAGTTGTGTTAAGGTAATAGCTATGTGTTGTTTTGAACTTTTGATAGCTTGATAGTGTTTGAGACTTGCCTGTATGAATGTTTCAAGGTACGGGTAGATATCAAACCGTGAAACCCATTGACGAACAATGCCTTTCGATGTTCTAAAAGGAACCCGGAGAATATGAGAATGCATGGTGTTCAAGATTGGTTCCAACTCCTCATTACACTTTGTACCTTGTGCGTCAGGAATGAGTCGACTTACCTGCATATGTATATTCATTCAAAAATATTTAAATATCACAAGCCGTTGAATTACTAACTATTTAATGCACCCCGGAAGCATACCACAAGAATCCTAGGCTTTGCGTTCAATCCTTGCTGCTTTATTCGTAGCAAGATCTCTTCTTCTAATGCTTTCACTTGATCAAGAATGTAGACCACCTGCACAAGAAGTAAATTGACTTTTAAGGTCGAATCGAGCCTTCAGTAAAACGCAAACTGACTCAGTTTTGTTAAAAAATATCCCAAATCTTGGAAAAAGAGAGAATTTATTGCAAATTTTGAAGTTGATCAACTCTACATTTGACGATAAATATTAGTCACCTGGCCTCCGGTATCAGGCAATCCAAGAACATCTGATTGTCCAAAGTAGCCATGAATGGAAAAGATCACGATATTGAATATAACCGGAAGTCTGCTAAAGAATGATTCCATGTTAACCGGATCTGGGGCTTGAAGAATCTCTGAAAGCATCTTCATTGTCTCCTTGACTCTTTCAGCAGTATCTCCCCAACCTTTCTCAAATCCCCATTCTTTTAGCCTATTATACATATAAGACATTTGTCATCATAAGTCAAGTCATTTGTTGATTTCATTATAATGTAATGAAGATCCTGGTTACGTATTACTTGGGCTCAAAGGTATGAAATTGCTCGTCTTTTGGGTGTGCAGATAAGTAAACATCAGCAACAATCAATGCTTTTTGGAGCTTGGAAACTGTATCTAGCGTCTCATTGATCATAAGGTTCTGCAACCGAAAAAAACCCAACTGTTTACTAGAACAATTTAATCAATTTAGTACATCAGAAACTTAGAATTCTGCAGACTTCAGTAGTTTAGAAGTTAAAAGGCAGTTATTTTTAAGTTACAAATGTGACATTACTTGTAATAATGTCTTTGTATGCATCAAAGAATTGTATAGTGCAACTTAATTACGATTCCATACCTCTCCATGATGATTTAGAGCTAGTAAGTGGTCCAGCAATGGCTTTGCATTCTCTAGATCACCGCCGAGTCTTGAAGTGGTGAACTTTGAAATGTAGTTGAGTCCATTTCCGATTGATGAAGAGAGGGTTAGCCGAGGTGCGCCAAAATCAAATGCTCCAAAATCTACTTCAAGGGCGTTTTCATCCTTTGCCCTGCTCAATCATTGTTCTTTTAGTTTGTAAGTGATAGTAGACTAGTACACGAGGTTCAAATGAAATATATTCTCCTAATGAACTAAACAAACTAATAATCTTCTTCTGTCCAACACTAGCAACTCTTAGTGAACCGATTAGATAATAACATCAAGTTTTAACGTTGTATTCTGATAACCAAGTCACGAGCCTTATGTAACATATGATAAATGGCACTATACTTGTTTTTCAAAAAATGACTCATAAAACAGAAATACGACTTACCATTCATTATCATAGATGGATTCTTTAAACTTCAAATATTGTGCAGGAGTAAGCGATTGAACGGTGATATCATCAGCATTGACCTTTAGGTAAGCCCATCGACCTGGACTCGCCCTCACCCCTAATACAACATATGGTGGAATTATCACTGCCTCCTGCATTTCCATCATAAATGGAACCCTTTATTAATTTCATTAAAGTATATATGTTGCTATCTCTTAGCATGAGCTAAATGAAATGAACTTACTTGGTCCATATCTACACAATAAAATGAAACGTCTTGACAAAAATGAAAAATGCCCATTTGATTTCTTTTTGTTATTTATACAGATACTTAAAATATTCATAAGATTTTCTGATCTCGATGAATTTAAATGAGTTCATTCCAATTTTCAGAAAATATGAGGATATGACTAGCTAGAGAGATGTAATATTATACCTGTGTGGAACTCAGGATTTGTCCCAGTGAACCATCCAAAATTTTGGCCCTTTCAAGCTTGTCATCAATGTGGTTTTCAATTATGTGAATCAATTCTTGTGGCTTTGTCACTCTTTTCCCACGTGATGTAAACCTTTAATTTAGAAGCAGGAAAACTTTGATTAAAGAAATAGTTAACATTCTTATATTTAACAAGAGTTTAATTATCAAATAATCCGTTAATGGGCCATGTCTTTAGACAGTAAAATATTTGGACTAAAAACTATTAAGAATACCATACACTAATACTAGAGTTCACATGCATACAAAAACAAACAGAAAAAATGGAATATCTTTTGACTTTAAAATAGCTTAATTGGACTTGTAAAAACTATATATGATATTTGCGTTTAATTAATGTAGAATATGAAGTTTCCTACACAAATTCTCATCATTGATCAATTATATAGTTTTGTACACTTACCATAAAATTCAGAGATCAATTTTTAATATACAATATTAAGGGCTTCATTTAGCATTTTTCACAAGGCATAAGACATCATGTATATGCATTTTAAATAATTGTTGCACTTTGCATTTTATTTTTGAAAAACAACTTATTTGACACTTCAATATGTGCATACCGATCAAAGCATCTCTTTGCATGGTAACGGCTTTGCTTCAACGCATCATCCAAATTCTTTGCTACTCCCAAATCCATGAAATACTTAACAAAATGCAAATATATCGTGACAATGACAAGCCTTTCACGATGATCTTATTGTTTTGGGATGATGTCTTTGTTGTCGAAAGCTAACAAGACTAAGTTTTATAACGAAAAAGGTGATCAAGTTATGCCAAATTAAAGACAGGACAAATATATATTATGACCATTGGTTGAAAAAGTTCGTTTTATAGGGAAGTTGTATAGTAGTAAAAGACTTTGAAGGCAAGAGGAAAGATGGTTTTGTGGGCAGAGAAAAAGAACATTCTTTGGTTGAATGTGTGGGCCAAAAACAAACATTTGACTTGTGCAAAGGAAAAGAATATGTGATTTGGTGCATGACCAAATCTTGATTCTTTATCAATATGTTTCAACTCATGTCAGGAAGAAAAGTATTGTATATTTCTATGTTAGATTAATTAGCAGTTATCCATTCAATAATAAGAGGTATCCAATATGTGATTTTTTGTGAGATCTTAATTTCCGTAGCTCGCCATTGATGGAATTAAGTAGTGTTGTTATTTTTGACAGTTTTAATTAATTTTAGATGTGTTTTGTCAAATGCAACTTTTAGGACTGCGGTTAAAGTGCATTAACATTACCATAAAATTCAAGAGGTGACATTTTAATATGAAATGTATAAACGTGTGTATGAACATTAAATAAAGCCCTAAGGGCTGGATTTAGTATTTTTCGAAATTTTAAAAAATTCAAGTTTCTAGCAACAATGGACTAAATGTCATTATGATTAGTTAATAGTAACATGATTAACTCTACTAGGATATAAACTGTGTCTACGTTTTTTCATCTGATGACATACCTCACACATCCTTCGTTTTGTTTGGTTTTAAACTCTCAAGTCGTAACTCACAAGCCACATTCACTTGTTGGGTTAAATTTAGTAGGAAAAAAAAAAGGGTATGTTTTATTATAGCTAAGTTAGCTAACCTTTCATATCTGGGCTAGTTTTGCTCCAGTTGTATTCATATGGGCCACTCAATATATATCTACCAAGTCACCATCAGGCCTTTAATCAAGCCCATGAATGAAGTAGTTAGTTAGCTACGATGTGCCACGGCAAAATGATATTCCCACAATAACATTTTATATGCGTTACTACTTTATTTTATTTTTTTGAACAGTTAGTCGGTATTCGACATCAGGGAACACCTCACCGTATAATGGTGAAGCCCTGCGCGTACTTTAGATTACAAGATGTAGACCATAAGCCGTTACAGGTGATTCATGAAAAAAAAACCCACAGACTTCATTTGCGGGTAATCTTTATAAACCTCCTAATATCATAAACTTTTGACATGTGTAATTCATTTATTACTGTATCTTTTATCATCCCTTTCTTAATTTTTTCATGTTACATGATCTTATAATTAGTAAGATTTTAAGGCTATTTTTTTAAAAAAGTTAATCATTTCAAAAGTTGATAAACCTTTATTCACTTGACTGCTTACATACACAAATAAACTTGTAATTTATATAGCTTTGAACAAGATTCCTTTCCTATATGAATGATTGAGAGTTGTCCTCGAGCTCGTAAACCCAACCCTCAAAAGTATGATTTTTACCTTAAACAATTCTAAGAAAAAGCACATGCTGGCAACTTTATATCTAAATTTATATATCCATTCTTATTCATCATTGTCATGGAAGGCCTTCATATTGCTATTAATAATTTAGTCAGTAATAATATGTTTTTTTTTTTTTTTTGTCCTATCTTTTTCTTGATGTAATTATAATCAAGGAAATAATACACATATATAATGTGCAAAAATGGCTAAAGAATTAAGAATCATCACACTTTACATATACACCATTCACGAAAAGCACCTCCCCTCAACTCCAAACGCCATAGTATCTGATTCCCATGCACTCCCAATCTCGCATAGTCCCATCACCTATTCACCCATCAATTTTTGTTAACATAATACGAGTACTATATAATGTAAAATATTAGGTTAATAGGGTGGTAGCATAGGATTTCAAGAGCCAAAACCCCCTAGAGGATGTTTTTTTATTTCTCGAAAAAGATAAATATGAACAAGGGCGGTTCAAAAACATATTAAAAAAAAAAACTTTATTAGGTAAATTGACCACCATTTACACGTGCTAACAATCTTATTAGAGAAAAACTGGTACAAACCGCAAGTTGAATTTTGAAATTTATGACCATTTAGGTGATGTATCAATTTAGAATAACTAAATGGTATATTAGATGGATGTAATTGATTGGATAATAAGCTTCAACTTGGTAGAGTTCTTGTACCATTATAAACATCGTTTTCATTGTTCAGATGCCATGGAAACTAGATATTTTGCTGAGATATATATATATATATATATATACACACACGTTGCCTTTTTACTTGCTTGTAAGTACCTTGCCCTATTGCAACTCAAAATAATCCATCATTAATTGTCCCCGTCTCCCAGATAAGGCTGATAATTTTGACATGAAACTTGTTAACACGACACGACACGACCTGTTCTTGGTTTTGTGTCTTCACAGGTCCAGATCTGTTAAAACTTAAACCCTCTTAAGTTTCGTGTCTTAACAGATCCTGAC
>JANDBE010000001.1:43471316-43481862 GCA_024320915.1 Erigeron philadelphicus
CGATCGTTGTATACAATATAATGTGAAAGACATAACCATTTAATAAAATGTTAGTAAAATAGAATTTTATTACGATGGTTTACTTTTATGGACCAAATATATAAGTTTTACTTGAGCGGTAATGGCTAGAAATCAAACATATATAGATTGGTGGTAACTTGCTTCAGAAAGACATTTGTATTAGTTATCTATGAACAAGCTTTGCTATGGAAAGCATGAATGCTTGGTGAAACGCCCCCCAGTCCCCCTGCTAGCTCCACCCTTGTACTCACCATCATCCCATCACCACCAGCAATCGTCGTCAACGCTACCGCCACCAATCGTCGCCGCCGCCACCACCGTCACGCTCTACCATCACCTGTCACCGCAACCACCTTCGCCGTCGTTAAATCGCCACCATCGCTACTACCGCCACACGCCATCACTACACATCACTGCCACCGTTATTACAATGCCGTATTGCATGGATATCGTTTTAATATGATGTAAAGTATTTTCAAGTTTTTCTTTATGGAGATAAATGATGTGCTAGTAACTCACATCACTAAATTAATTCTTAAAATAATTACACTACCATCGATTTTTTACATCAATTAACTTTACATTAGTAACTCACACCACTCGCCATCGCCAGCATCACCACACCACTATCACTATCGTCGCCTCTTTGTGCAAACATACATCTAGCATTACCCAAAAGTTGGAGTAAAAGTTAAAAATACCTAAAGTTTATTATAAGGGGTAAAAAGTAAAAACAGAAAGAAAAAAAAAGGTGGCCTAAGTTAGAAAATCTAAAAGTTTGATGACAAAAGTTAAAAACTCTAAAAGCTTATATAAGGGATACAAAATAGGGTTTAGTATTTAGAAGTGTAAAGAACTTTTATACTTTTCCTATTGTATGAATGTAACTTATATTTGGTGTATTGTAGGAAGAAACTTTTTAAAAACCGATCAAATAATGTAACATTTTTACATGCACCAATTGGAAGCTAGCACGTGACATCTCATATGATTTGCCACGTATACACTTTTACATTATTTGAATAGTTTTACAAAGTTTCTTCCTACAATGAACCAAATGTTAGTTACATTCATACAATAATAAAAGTGTAAAAGTTCCTTACATTATCCGATACTAAACCCTACAAAATATACAAATGGTAGCCAAAATTAAAAAATTCAAAAGATTGATGGTAAAAATTAAAACCTTAAAAGTCTACTATAGTTAAGCATGTAACCAAAGTTGAAAAACTTAAAAAATTAGTGATAAAAATTGAAAACCTTAAAAGTATATTATAGTTAATCATGTCTTTAAATGTTATATATGATGAGGCATTGTGAGTTTGTGACCTTTTAATATGACTATTAATTTAAGTTGTGTCAAGTTTAGTTTTGAAGGTTCATTAATATGTGAATTAGAGTAATACTGTATTTATGCAAGCATACATAGGATGTATTTTAAGACGCGAATAATAACTGATAGAAGGGTCAACATCAAAGTTTTGCAATGAGGGTTTTAGTATAATAGTACCTAGATTTACGTCTTAGCAATCATCAGATTTACCATTAATTCGTTTTTGTGCCTACATACGAAAGAGCTGATGGGTTTTCCTCGAATCGTGAGACTAAAAGGCCTTGGCTCTGTCCGGATGGGTTGGGGCAGCTAACGGCTGCTGTCGAGCTATCTCAAACAAACTTTAGTTACCCAAACGAAATTCGGCTTTAAAGTGTTCAGTTGGTTGTTATTTTCAAAGATTTGTGAATGTGTCATCAGACTTTAATCTACACTATATTATAAAGGAAATTGAGTTTTTGTCACATTACATCAATAACCTAAACACCACCACCACCAATTGCCGTTGTCACTGCCGCCGCCGCCCGTCACTGCCACCACCGTCGTCGTCATTACATCGTCACCAGCGTTGCTATCGGTGCACACCCTCACCATCCGTCACTGTTATCGCATTACATTGTCATATCATGAGGGTAACGTTCTAGTATTTTTTTTACTTTTTGAAGATCATTAAAAGATGTCTTAAACAAATATATTCTAAACAATTATTGATACGCTCTTTTGTACGTTTGTGATTTGATTTTTGGGGTTTTCCCCCTTTCTTTCCATCTTCCTCTTTTTTTCTCCATGTCTTCTTCAATCACCGATTCCCTGAATCATCCCTTTTTTTAAAATATCATAAAAATTATTAAAAAAATCTTAATTCTCGTTTCTTGAAAACAACAAAACAGATACAAAGTTCAACATCATGGAAAACAAATTCAAAATAGATATAATATAATAAGAAGCTCAAGACGATCTCAAATTTGCAATTAAAAAATCATATCATTTGACCACATATATCGAAACCATAAGAGGGATTTGTCCCTTCTAGGATTTCATTGCGCCCATAAACTTTTTTTCAGTTTTTTTTGGGTCTTATCAATTTCTTGATTCTCGTAGGACTTTCCACAAACAGGTGGTGTGCGTGCAGGGTTTTCTTTGGTTTTAGCCTGTTGTTGGCCCTCTGATCATGTGATTTTGTTGTGGGTTTTCATAGATAGGTGGTTCTGCTTGTTGGGTTTGCTCTGGTTTGGCTTTTTGTTTGTGTGATTCTCTTGGGATTCTTCACAAACAGCTGATGTGCGTGCAGGTATTGATTTTTTAGGCCTTTATTGGCTTCTTGAAACTTGAAGTGTTTCGGGTTTGGGGACATGGGTTGTGTTTATTGTAAGTGTTGTGGATTTCCATCATCATGGTCTGATGGTGGTAATAAACCTAAAGGAAGGAAAGATAAAAATGCAAATACTGACGAGTTATTAGAAGTTGTTCCGATTCCTTCACATAATTATAAGCTCGAGTGTGCTGTACTAACACGCCGTGGGTATTACCCCGACACACCTAATAAAGAAAACCAAGATTGTTTTTGTATCAAAACAAGTATTCAAGGCAACCCGAATGCCCATTTCTTTGGTGTGTTTGATGGGCATGGTCACACGGGCAAGCAATGTTCAAATTTCGTTATGAATAGACTAGTCGAGATTCTTGTTAGTGATGAAACATTGTTAGAAGATCCAGTCAAAGCTTATGAGTCAGCGTTCACCACAACTAATAACGAGCTTCATGACAACCCTGAAATTGATGATTCCATGAGTGGTACAACTGCCATTACGGTTCTTGTGATAGGTGATAAGCTTTACGTAGCTAATGTGGGTGATTCAAGAGCTGTGATTTCCATTAAAGAAGGTGATCATGGTCATATTGTTGCACAAGATTTGTCTCACGATCAAACCCCTTTTAGGAATGATGAATGTGAAAGAGTGAAGGAATGTGGAGCTAGGGTTTTGAGTGTTGATCAAGTTGAAGGGGTTAAAGATCCAAGTGTCCAAACATGGGGTGATGAAGAAAGTGCAGGTAGTGACCCACCACGGTTATGGATGCAAAATGGGATGTATCCAGGGACTGCATTTACTCGTAGTGTAGGTGATAGTATAGCAGAAAAGATTGGTGTTGTGGCCACGCCTGAAGTTTTGGTGGTTCAACTCACAGCTAATAATCCGTTTTTTGTACTTGCAAGTGATGGTGTTTTCGAGTTTCTATCTAGCCAAGCCGTTGTTGACATGGTAGGTTGTTGCGTAACACATACTGTTTTTTTTTTTTTAAACTTGGTAACATAATTATTACATACATTAGATTTAGATAACGATTTGACAATCTTTGATGCACTATAACTAATTATCTTATAAGTACTCAACGGTGCGTATGGTTGAACACTTATGATTTAACCAAAGAAGTTGCCCATATATCAATTCCCACCTATTTCGATTCTTAGGGTCCCTTTCTATACGATTTGGGTTAGTAACTTAGAAGGTATGTTGCGTTATATTTTGGACAAACTCTAGATTGTTAGAATTGGGATTTGTGGAAATCCTTGCGTTTCGAAGTCTTTTGCTGTTATCTTTGTTATTATGATAATTGCCGTCTCGTCCTGCCATTGTATTTTGATCTAGCATGGTTATTTTTTGTGTGTAGGTTGATAGATACATGGATCCCCGGAGCGCATGTTCTGCTGTTGTTGCAGAATCATACAAATTGTGGCTAGAGCACGAGAATCGGACGGATGATATAACAATCATAGTAGTTCATGTTAACGGCTTAACCAATGTGAGAAACTTTATAATATAATTCCAATTACTTTCCAAATAATAGTTTTAAAGTTGTTTCTCCACATAGCTTACAAAGGATATTATTGCAATAGTTAGGTGATACCAATGGCAGCGAGGCAGGTGAGAGTAGTATCGAGCAAACAATTTTAAGACCAGATGTTACTCCTCCGCGGTCAGAAATGTACCAATCAGTTGGAAGCAATTTCTCACAGAATCTCCATTTTCAGCAGATGATGGCAACTAACGATCAAATACCAGTCATTGAACCACGCAAAGGATAATTTGAGTCGAAGCTTTTAACCGCATGTTGTATTTGTCATAGTAACATGAAACGAGCATGAAAGCAAATGAGTTTTGTAAAATTACGTGGAATTGGTTGGTAGAGTGGTAGCAACTGGCAGGTTGATGAGATTAGTAGTCAAGTTGCTGTAGGCGGATGAGATTGTTGGTCAAACCTGTTTTATGATTTAAGACCAGATCTTTGTTGTAAATTTTGTTCAATTGAGATGCTTATCCAATAGGAATGGCTGATAGCAAATTGGCAATGCGTAATACACTTTTACTTTTAAGTATCAGGTAGAACTTAATAACCTATTAGAATGTATGAAATTTTCTCAAAAGATATTTATCATTTTAACTATTAGAAGGGACACCGTAAACCCATTCGGCCCAGTTCAAATATTTTGATATAAATGACCACTACGAACTAAGGATGCAAGTCCTCACAACAAACCCCATATCTGCAGAAAAAATGCCACTATTCTAAACTCAAGTAGTAAAGTTTTTCCATGATAATTCTGATGATAGCTATAAGCCTATAACTAAAACCTCACTTCGTAAAAAGCATTGTGACCAAGTCATTAGTGATTCTCTTATCTTTATGTAAGACATAAAATAAAACTGGAAGCTTGTTAGTACAACTAACTGTGAACTTTTATAGCAAAACAAATAAGCTGCCACACAAGAAGTCATTTCTGTATAAACTCAAACAATTAACATAAAATCAACATGAAACCACATTTCCGATATTAATGAAATCCAAACATTTTGTGTACATGTTAAGAAGAAAATGCACCAACAAAAATGAAAAACATGAAACAAAAGGCTGCCTGTTGCTTGATTCAAGTTTGACTTGACTAAACCTCACATCAAAAAACGAAAGTAAGAAAACTGTGCACCTCACATGTGCTACTTGAACTCACCTCGCACGAATATATTGCTATTTAATGTTTACTTTGGCTCAATCTTTTGGTGTAGCCGCAACAGGGCATTTTCCTAAGGTATTCCACAAAATATATTCCCCGGAGTGGACCTGTGACCAAATAAAAAGATTCACAATTTATCCTGGCGAATCTTAATTTCAAAGAAAAACATCAACCAATTCAATAACGGCCTTTTATCGATAACTTGTGTCTTAATGTATCGAAGACATTTCCAAAGGGGCATCTTAAAGGTGAAGAACATAGCTTTTCAAAAAAGGAAGAAGCGAAAATAATAAAAGGTGGAAGTGGAGTGGGATAATGGGTAAACACTTTAGAATATAATAGCCAAGAGAGAAGGATAAATCACCTGGGTTGAATACTCCACGGGTACCTTCACAGATGGAAAGATGTTTATCTGCATATCATATAGTCATAGTTCAGTATGTCTAAAAATTAAAATGCAAGATGGACTAAAAGCCATCGATGAAATCTTGAAAACCATAATGCAGAATTGCAGACTATATATAAGTAAGTGAATATCAAAGAAAAATCACAGACAACATATACTCCAGCTATAATCTTCAAAAAAAAATTCCTCTAGCAGGCAATAATAATGAAAATTTTTAACAAATGTTCTGTTGTTGCTTTATGTTATCAATATGAATGTTGCAGAAATAACGAAGCCACAAAGGTAGACTTACAGATTTTGGATCAATTGTCATTCCGGAAAGAGATGTCCCAACCATCTTGAAAGAGACCTGTGCCAATTTTGTGCTTAGCTCAAGACAGATTCAATATCAATAACAGGTACAATAAAGGAGAGATAACATACCTTTGCATAGTTATATGCTTGCCAACAAAAAGGCTCTTCTAAATCAACAGCTGGAAGATGCTTGTTCATTTTCTCCATTAAGTAATCCTCCACATTTACCATGTTATTTGCCGCCTCTATTTCCGTATCACTGTCTTCATCACCTATAAAACCTTGAACAGACCCAGAAATGAACGGCTTTTGATTTTTCCATGGACCAAATTTTACAGTCCCAGGAAATGTCGCTTCAATACTCTTAGCACCAACCCCTCGGCCACTCGGTATTATTTTCCATTCAACAGAGTGATCCGTATGGGAAACCATTCCAATAGATGGCGTCCCCTCAATTGAAATTACCTTTCTTCTTGGGAACGGCATATTCACAGTGCAAAATTCCATCGTTAACGGCGATTTATAACCCTCCATCAAAGATAATTTGAACAAAAATGCACCTTCATTTTCTGACACCATCGATAGCTGGTAAAAGCCCTTGACTGGGACTCCTATAGAGCACGGTGCTTGATAGCGTAATAATACAAAGTTGCCAAGTGGCGGTGAAAACATCACTGACTGCTTGTCACCGCCACTTTGTTCAGGAACTTGAGCACAAGGATGAAATGATAATATTTCAACCCGTTTACTATCTAATCCGCTCAGTGGAAACAGCACGTCGGGAAGTCCCTCCAATTCTGCCCGACAGTTTACTTGCCCAGATATTGTTAAGCTATCAGGAATCTCATCTCGGTCATACATTGCTGCAGTAATAACCTCGTGAACTGTGAACAGCAGCCTCTGTTTTCCTTTAAAGAGATACGGTTTCCAAGCTGGTTGCTTGCTATCAACAAGTGGCACATCGGATGGCGAGAAGCCATTGGTCCTAATAGCAGAAATATTTGAGTAGCTGAGGTCCAAGGGTGTACCTATAAGAGACAAGTAGCATTCAAGTAATTAATGGTAGAGGTGGGAAGATGGGTAGGTTGTGAGTTGGGGTTAAAAATGCATATTTAAGTACTGGACTGAAATGGGTCCGATGACCTCAAAGCATTTCCTTGGCCAATTATTAAAAATTTAGGACCACAACTAAAGTGATAACCATGACTATAAACCACTCCGGATGTAAGAGTAGACTTTCGGTGACCTTCAACTAGTTTGACTCAAACAACGCATTTGACCCCTTTGAGATACAAAACAACCCAAATCAACCCATTCCCAAGTAAATTGATCAAAAATTACCACCTCTGACTAATACTCAACCCAGCCACAAAAACTTTGCATCAAAATAACTATAACAATGTCTCTTTGTATGAACATTAGCATCCCATAAGAGGCACAATGACAAGGCAACTACTTTTGGTGCTCAAAAGAACATTTTTCGAGTTACAAAGGTGGGATAGAGAGAATATAAGCACAAGAAAAACTAAAGAATGAAGCAAAAAAATCAGTTCAATTTATCTCCACATATGTAAATATACACAGTAAAATGATCATTGTTCACTTACGCATTGTATCTTCATATACTAGGAGCAGAAAGAGAAAAAGACGGAGGTACCAGTGCACCACATTGATAGTACTAGATAGCTATCGGACCACCCTTTTTTTTGTAAAATTACAAGTTATATTTTCACCCTCAAGTTCCTTAAGAGCCGAGGTTATTTTCTTACTTACTAGCCCAAATAAAAGTATGCCTGGTTCTCTTAACTTTAATAAAGGTAACATGACAGCACATATACAAAGCGACAACACACACATAATTAAGAAAAGAAATAAATAAGAAAACTAAACACGGAAAATTCACTAACCAAAGGGCATCGCCATACTGATGAAACTTCGAAGTGCATCCTTTTCCGGGTTCCTGGGGCCAAGCTTTGGAGCATCTGATGCACCAGAACCACCAGCAAGAGTGCTGGAATTCGTGGAAGATGCAACTGGTGCCGCGACAGGTTTTGGTCGGGCTGATATACCGATACTTCCGGTTAAGGAATCCAATAACCCTCCAACAGAAGTTCCTGCAGTTACAACTACTTCGGGTTCTGGGAGGTCTGATGTTATTATGTCACCTAGAACATGGGCCACCATGAAGGCACTGTAGAGAAAAGAAAATCAAACCGATCAATGTGAATGGTGAAAAAGTATACCTTGATTGAGTTAAAACAAATAATTATACAGTGGTAAAGAATATTTTATCAAGATAAAACTAGTGCCTCTTTTTAAGTGAAAAGTTCAAATAAAAACCACATAAGGGTTGAAAACTGCAAAAACTACAAATAATTTATCTGTGATTGAGTACATTCAGATGTGATAACTGATTGAAAGTTCAGATTATAAAAAAAGAGGTTGGGAACCACTAAACTGTCTTTAAATTCACATGTGATTGGATCCATTCACATAAAATGTGTTCAACACATTTGTAAGCTTTTATGTTCTCATTTGAACCTTCGCCGCCTTTAACATGAGGATGGAGTTAAATTAATGTGAATTAGAACGTAGCTTTGTAGTTCTCAGCCTTAATCTTGTTCCATTAAAACCTTACCCCTTCTTATAGAGGCTGCAAACTTAAAGAAAATAGTTGATGGGTGAGTATAGCAAACATCAGATAAATTCGTAAGCAACTTACCATACCCTGTGATGCAAGGAAGTTGAAGCAAAAGGGAAGACAAATTTCCGTCCACGCCAACACCATTGCCACAATCAGACCTCCTACATAGTGTATTGTATGCCTTCAAATGACTGGGTTCAACCAAAGGCAACACAAGGATGTAATATTGTCCCTTTGCATGCAAAACCAGTGGCCATAATGTATGCTCTTCCCCATTTTCTTCTTTCTTAATATGAAGACTTACAATATGACGCATAATTGGGTCATCAACCCATGAATCTGATCCTTCAACTGACTGTTTCACCCGTATCCCATACCCACGAGCAGACCCCTCCCTGCATTATGTGCAATAAAGACATCTTACATATATGTGTAGATATAAGGAAGTCCTTAAGAGAATTTTTGAAACTAAAATGGGTTAGTTGCCACATATATGAAAAAGATCCTGTAGATATAAGCAGTTCTGTTACTCAATACTAAAGACAAGAGGTATCATATCACCAATCACCTAAAGAGGTGTTTGAGATTACTTTTCTTAAACTAATTTCACGTCTAGAAAATGGCGTTTTTAAAAGTCAGTCTCAACATGCTTCTCTAAAACTGCACAGATAATCACTATTCTATGATTATTTGCATTTTACTAACAAACCAATCAGACAATAATCTTCCTAAAAAGCATTCCCAAACACCTTCTAAGTTCAAAATATCAATCAGTACGATTGACAATAGACATCATATCACCAATCACCTAAAGGGGTGTTTGGAAATGTCTAAATTAAACAACTTGGCATTCTTTTTCACACCTGCATTTTCTCTCTAGGAAAAACGCAGTATACTACTTTTATTACATTTATTTACTTTTCGCTAACGTATTAATCAAACTACAATCTTCCTAAACGTAATACCGAAAACCCTCTAAGGATCAATTGGCATTGCTTGGATTGACATATTTTCATAAAATCCAAGCACTTTTCTATTTTTCATCTCTAAACACCCTCTCGAATCCAACTTAAAAATCTTTTCTTGCCACATATTCGACATCAATCGATTTCTATCTTTAACATAAATTCATAAACCTTAAACTTACAAGCATAAACCTTAAACATAAAAGCATAATAACGATAAAATCAGGCGGTCGTAAAACCTCTGTTTTCGATCCGAAAACGCGGAAGCTAGTTCGGAATCAGACGGCGTGGATGACGTCACCACATTTGAATTCTTACAAGCAACACTCCAACGTCTTTCAACTACTGAAAACCTCCTAAACGATTTAAATTAACAAATTAGATAAAATAAAATAAAATAAAATTGAAACCCTAAAACAATTGTTATTCAACAGAAAGAGTGAGGAAATAAAAATACCGAGAGAAAACGACGGCGTTTTGATTGTTGAGGATCCAAAGAGCACGAATACTGCAACTATTGTTTGGCATTTATATATAATTTTATTTTAATTTGAGATAGATTTATTGTTAGTGTTATGGAAATGGATGTAACTGGCAAAATGATTGTGTTCTAAGTGAATGTTACAAAATTATCCTTTTAGTATTGCAAGTATACACTTTTTATCAAAAGATGTTTTTCAACAACAAACAAACAATAATTAACCCAATTCCCGAATAGGGTTAGGTGAGCTAGCCAAGTTTGTGAATAAAGACTTATGCATATTGTATTGAATTGATAGGTTGAAAGCTTTGCACTTGTGGCATTGTTGATTGTTGTTAGTCGCGAAGGAGGTGAGTATTCTTGCATACCTTTATGTATACGTTGGGTCAATTA
>JANDBE010000001.1:43482622-43493166 GCA_024320915.1 Erigeron philadelphicus
AGTGGGAGGTTTCCCCTCCACTGCGGCGCAGTGGTCCCCTGTAAAAAAAAAAAAAAAAAAAAAGTTGTCGTTTTATGTAAGTCGGGTCGTGTCGTTACAGTTCTGATAACCATAAGAATCAAAGCGATACAAAAGTTGCATTAGAGAAACACCCACAACTATATAAAAAAAATAAATCTACTCAACCAAATACAAGTTCCCATATTACAACACAGTACCCGACTACACGACTTTCCACAACTACAAAACTATAGTTACCTTTTCCATGATCATGCCGGTATATTTTGCTATTTTACAAACTAGTAAAATCCAAGCCTCGTGATGTTAGGCCTTAAAATTTTCCTTTTGAAATGGTTACGTTGTTTTAGTGTACTTGAGTTGAACCTTCGGCCGCTATTGAAAATCATTCTGTCATGGATAAGTTCGTTTCAAATATATATTTTGTTTAAAGGCACAATCCGTGACAACGTTTTTTCGTTGGTTATTAGCTTCCGTCTGTGCATTGCTAGATTCCGATTATTGTGATTATTTTGTTATTTATGATGTGTCACTATATATGTTGACTTAAAAGTTTTTTTATATGAAATGGATATAAACAATATCACATACGTTTTTAAAAGTCTATAGTATCAAATACATATATTTTAATATGTGCAATAAAGCAAAAATAAAAGAAAAAAAGAAAAAAAAAGTTGATCGAGTTTTTCAATAAATTTGTTGAATACCCTAGTGAAGAAAGTGTACATAAACCTAACAAGGGTACATAATAATAGGGGATATAACCGTAAAAAAGTGCAATATATTATTAAAAAAACCAATAAATAACTCATAATAAAAAACATGAATCGATTGTGATGTGAAAAGATCCAAAAAAGAGATGTCAAGGCGCCTCTAATATTGTATATTTGTATAATCATAAAAAACACAAAAGCTCAACAAACTTACATTGTTATAAAAACCCATTAAAATTAACTGGGCCACCGCTATTCATCCTTTGTATTGTCTAAATATTTAAAGATACAATATAAAGATATAGTACACTCTCTAAAAACGAGCTTATGAGCCTTATAGTTGTATTCAAACTAAACACATTCTTGTGGTCTCTTTTCATAAATAGATTGAGGGTTTCGTATATCCACACAAAGGTAGGAGATTATGGATACAAATGAAGCTAGCTCAACTGGTAGATGCACGTACAGGGCTTCGCCATTATACGGTAAAGTGTTCCCTGCTGTCGAATACTAACTGTTCAAAAAAAAAAAGGAGATTATGGACCCCGCACGCCTTCGAGTCCTCTCACTAACCTTCGACTTTTCAATCAGAACCTTCTTAATATTGGTACATGTAGATATGACGGTGGCTACCCCTGCTGTAGTCACACCTGGACAATAGACCATGTGGCAGGATTCAAGATATTTGCATCTTTTAACAAGATGAGCTAAACCCACGTCTGTTAAATCACGGCAATGTGATATTACTAAATCCTTTAGTAAAGGACACCCTTCGCCTACCTCTGCCAATGCCATATCTTGCAAATTCTGTCCAGAGAAAAAAATGTTATGTATTATTAGCCTCGTACAAAAAGGATATCTAAACCTTGAAACATATACTTTACTAGCTACAACGCTTCTGATTCTTTATAATCTTCTCCTAGTTGATATAGATTTAAAATACATATATGATAAACCATCAAGTAGTGTCCAGTATACTCGAGCCAGAGAAGGAAGGGAATGGAACTAAGCTGTTTGTTTTGTCTCGTAATATGCAATGAGCCATTCCTGAAGTAATGTGGTGATCCTTATTACATAAAGTCAGAAGCAACGATTTTTATTTGCCATTCAATCATTAAATGAAATGTTACAATTACAATCAGATAACATATCTGTTTTAAAAAATATCAAACCTATTAACTAAATTACTATTTCTTTTATCTCCAGATAACAATTAAAAATAAAATAAAAATCAGATTAATATTATTCAAACTTAAAATACTTAATAGAACTCATCCCATCCCTGTAGGCCAACCAAACAAGGTAATGGAATGTAACATTCATTCCATTACCTTGTCGATGCCGTCAACTCCTCTGTTCAGTTCCTTTGTCATTCCATTCTAGGCAACCAATAAGGTCTTATGTGAATTTGGCAGAAACAGTAAATGGTCAACATATTTAATTTATAAATAACTAGTTATTCACATTAGATTATAAAAATTATGCTGTTAAAACAATAATCTACTTAAAAAATAAAAAATACAGAACATTTTAGCAAATCTTGATCAATTATAATAGCGCTATAAACTTCTAACGTATTTTATTTACACTAACGTTACCTGAAGAACGCTAACATCCAGATAAGTTAATTGAGGACATCCTCTTGCAATTGCTGTGATTCCGATGTCTCCTATTTGGTGACAGCCACTGACATTTAAATGCTGTAACAAGGGGCAACCATTACCAATAGCAACCAGAGCTTCATCCCCTACCCTGGTAATATAATTTCAAAATTAGTTGCATAAAGAACATTTGCATATACCGTATGTAGATGTAAAATATGAACACAGCAAACTAAGTAACTAACATAAGAGCAATTGCCTAATCAATGAAGAAGAAATCACAAACCAAAAAAGGACAGAGATATACAAAACCAAACATGTTGTATTGATTTAACGAACACATTTGCAATATCAAAATACCCTCTTAAAAGTTTCCAGCGAAATTAAAATTTCATTGTAATGTGCAGGCTAAACATAATAATGTAAGAACAATATACTTTATCTACCAGTACAATAACCTGTCTTCCACATACATGGATGATTAACGAATATGTATATTAACAATGCAACTATAATATGTATATGTTAGCATCATCCATCAGTTTCCTATGTATCAACATGTGGGATGGAAGTACTTGTACATAAGAATGAAACAAAAATATTTTACCTATCACAAAAACGAATGCTGAGATCTGTAAGATATTTACAATTGTTACCAACAGCTATAATTCCTTCACTCCCAACCTATGAATTATAAAGAAACATAGAACTAAGTAATCTGATAATATTAGCTCCAAAATATCACATAGGGTATATTAACACACATGTTACGCATCAGGAACAGCGAGTTCTCACGATAATATAGAGTGTACGTAATATTTTAATTTTAAGCAATTTGATTACATTAAAAATATAAATACTTCAGAAAATTATACCTCATAACATCTGCGTATGTGAAGTTTTTTCAAATTCTTGCAGCCAATAGCAATGCTGGATATAGCATCATCACCAATGACCGAGCAATCCACTAGATGAAGAGCTTGCAAGTACTTACAACCTTTGCCAACTTCAGATAGGGCTTGATCACCAACTTTCTGACAGTATAGTAATGCTAGCTCTGTAAGACGCCTGCAAATTTATCATGCTAGCATCATTGCAGATAACTGAACTTTAGTCTGGCATTGAATAAAGAATTAAAAATTTGGAACAGAAAAGATAAGAATAGTAAACAATAGACAACTCACTACATAGAACCAGTACTGGACTGCTGGCATGAACCCATCCCATGTAAACCCTTTAAAGTTCCGTTTTTACTTTCCAGATTGCATCAATATATGCTAGGTCTGGCAAGATGTGGGTTGGGTTATGAAGGTCAAGGGGAGATTGGGTTGAGTTTGGAACATGCAAGTTGGATAGTTGATAGATAAATAACTGAACTAGCCCAAGAATCAAAGGGCTTAGTTGGGTTTGATCTAACACTTTTTGTCCACTTTTATAAATAACTAAATTTTGTTAATTGTGATTGCAAAAGCAATATAACAACAATAAAACTTACATGCAAGACCTTCCAATGCTTTCAAGCCCATATGTGCTAATATTATGGCATCCATTTACTTCAAGACGTGCAAGTTCAGAACAACCAGCTGCCACTGCCTCTAATCCCTTATCACTCAGGAAATAGCAATCACTCAGCAACAGACTCTTTAACTTTTTACATCCGTTCCCAATGGCACAAAGGCTCCTGCATA
This sequence comes from Erigeron philadelphicus, assembly GCA_024320915.1. Taxonomy (NCBI): domain Eukaryota; kingdom Viridiplantae; phylum Streptophyta; class Magnoliopsida; order Asterales; family Asteraceae; genus Erigeron; species Erigeron philadelphicus. The sequence goes on from JANDBE010000001.1 coordinate 43,486,643, forward strand.
TATTATTTCAGCATCTATCAGATTCAAAATTTTGCTTCTCTTCGATTTTCCATGATTCAGTGTATTTTAACTTCACTTCAATTGAATTTATCCACTGTTTAATCAGATCAGAATAAAATGAGACGAATAGCTAACTTTTTTAAATTTATGTTGATTATGACTTTTGGTTCCTTCAACCCTTTTACAACAGGATGGATTCATAGCCCAAACCCCTGTCACAATCAAATGAAGATCCGAAGTGTCATGTACACAGACCATGCATTTAGATAACGCCAGTCTTCTCGGTTTACTATCTTCATCTTAACCTAATGGTTTATGCAACCTCGCTCTTTTTATTTTCATGTAGAAACCAAAATCACCCATCAAACTTTTTATTAACTTATTAAATCAAGTCATCTATCTCAACCGTAATGTTCATTTATTTTACATAGCCTTGATTTAGTTAAAGATAGAGCTGTAAACAAGCCAAGCTACTCGAGCTTGACTTAAACGAGCCAATTAGTATTGACTCGTTTAGCAAACGAAGCAACGAGCCGAGCCGAGCCGAGCCAAGCCAAAGTTAGAGCTCGTTTACTAAACGATCTCGAGCTTCAAACACTAAACTCGCAAGCCCAAGCGGGCCTACATATTAGATAATCTTAAATAGTAGTCTACCGCACTATATATTTATAATTGATATAGCTACAAACTTAATATTTTTACAAACTTTTATAATTGAACTTATCTAAAAACCATTATACATAAAATTTAAATAACTAAAATATGAAGTCATTTATAATCGCTTGAGCTCTCAAATACTAAACAACCCGAGCTAAGACAATTAATGTGAAAAACAAGTCACCTTCTAAAAAAACGTTAAAAAACTGCATGTATCACTGGATAACTTACCATAGAACGTTTGGATAAAGTATGAATATCTTAAGACTTAATATTTCATGTAAGTTGGTTTGAAAATAAATAATAAGAATTCAGGACATAATGAAAGATAAACTAACTTGTCTGAAAATCTCTGAAAACTATAAAGTGCCAACGACTCCAACAACACACAAAGGCTTCCAACAGCACTTAAAGCCTCGTCTGTTACCATAATGCATTGCAGATTCAGATTTTTGAGAAGGGGACATCCTTTTGCAACAGCAATTATTCCTTTGTTCCGTATATACTCCGAGTCCAGTGACAAAGTCTCAAGAAATCTGCAATGAGACCCTACAGCTTCTAATGAAACATCAGTTATTTTATCACAAGCCGCCACACCTAGTAATTTCAGGGTCTTCCCACATCCTATGGCTAACTCAACTAAACCAGTGTCAGTTAAACCTTCGCAATACCGCAAATTCAATGCTTCAAGTTGTTTGCAACACTCGCCAACAGCACAGATACCTTGATCTCCGACATAACAGCCCTTTGGAAAGAAGTAAAATATAAATAACCAGATACTTGATACCTCTAAATAATATGTAAGTTTATATACAACTAAACATGAATATCAATATCATCAAATATAAAAAGTTAAGCTTTAAATAACTCTGTAATGTGCCCACTTTCAACAAACAAGAATGCAACATTGCTCGATGCACACATTTTAAGATTAAAAGGCTTGACAAGTTAAGTATAACACATACATCCTGGAATTTCAAAACTTAGACATATATGGCCATAGCATGTAAAAACTATATGCATTTCCATCTACAATTTAGAAATCATTCTGAATGCCACTTAAAGGCTATATTTGGCTATTTGCATATATAGAGCAACTGATTAGGTAACATCAGCTTTGACAAAGGAAATAAATAAGACATGATAAATAAATACATAGTTATTCGCAAATAAAAAGAGATGCAGCAAAACAAAAAAGAACAGAAAAACACATCAAAGAAAAGAGAGAAAGAGCATCAACAAGGATGACCTGAAGTCGCGCTGTTCATCTCCACTATGAATTTACCTACCAGTGTATCTCATTGAACAATTCTTAAATACATGATCTATAAGGGTTTAAAGTTGGGTTTCGATTTAAAGTTTGATACGGTGAAGCTATTTTCAGCTTTTGAATATAGATTATGTGAGCTTGCAGCAATGTCAGGATTCAAAAAGCCGTCATTCAAACCTACATGACCTCATGAGTCATGAATAATTAGCTAGATGACACTCTCTTCCTGGGTTATTCCAGATGTAAATCCTCGTCCACTAAAATCAATCCATGATTGACAATGAACAAGAGACAAATTATTTACCTGCAAATCCAAAGATTTCAAAGATCCACATTTCTGAGCTACAAATCTGAGGCCAGCACTCGTTGCATTAGAGCACCATATTAGGGTCAATTTCTCAAGTTTGGCAAATCCATCAGCCACAGCAGCCAAACCAGCATCCGATAGACAATATGATTCATATTTTTCCGCCAAAAAGCGAAGCTTGAGCGAAGCAGACTGTCTAGCATTGCGCCCTCTTTCCTGCATTTTGTTCAAAATCACTAAAAGTGATCAAAGTACAGACTTTAATCTGGGCTTCTATGACCATTCCAATTTATGTAAGTAAAGTTACATGCACTCTTGATTTATGGAATTTTCACACAGACGATAAGCATAGATTTCCTAATGAGTGAGTGATTCGTTATACAATGTCTCTACAGTGGAATATTAATAAATATAAGTGTGGCACTGGTTCTTATTCATCTTCAAGTGTATGTTACAAAGAATAACAGGTTTATTCAGCACTATCACAACTAGGGACCTAGATCTTTTTCTTACTGGAACATCCCGTTTTTCCTAATAACCTGAATCAAGGAACTATATCCAACTAGTGTCTTCATAAAACTGCAAACACCAAGGCCACATGATGTTAGCAGTAATATGCAGAAAGCCCAGATCTCCTAATACATATACATGTATAGACAAACCAACAAAAACACACACAGAGAGCTTGAAGTGATTTTCTATCCACTTTTCACATATTAAATTTGCATACAAACAGTCACGAAAGATTAGACCTACTTGATGAACATCTCTTAGTACTCCCTCTGTCCCCAAAGGGCAATCACAATAAATGCTGGTATATAACTTTATTATACACTGTTTTTCATAATGCAAATTTCGTGATCCATGGTGGCAAAATACGTCAACCAATGAGCATTACATTACAAAAGGCTATAAAAGAAAGTAAAGTAAAGTGTCATTAAAGAAATTAAAAAACAATATCTAAGGTACAGCTAACATCATGGGTAAATCCTCCAAAGTGAACCAGTGCATATCGATCAACAGATTCCCGGTTGGGCATAAAAGGGAATGGTAAGCTGAGCTGATATCCATGATACAGCTTATTCAAATTCAGACCTATCTTATATTCTTATTGATATTATAGTATGTGCTGACTCCCTTGATTATTACAAACTCCCAATGGGTGTTTATTTAATTAACGATAGGTCATACAGTCCTAAAGTTCTTAAATTAATGTAGGTTTATCCCAGTTTCTCAGCGACAAACTTATATCAACATATTTGAAAACTCAAAAAACAGTAACCCACTCAAAACCTAAACGTTAATTGTGTAATTTTGGAAGAACAAACAATAACAAAAAAACGCACATGGTAACAACATTAAAGGCAGTAAAAAATAGATATATCACCAGTATCGTAACTATATATCTACCTGATTGGTCAGAAATCAAACAGATTTTGCTCAAAGTCCAAAAAACCAATTGAATTGATACTTATTATTCAACGATAGTTCCCACCAAGACTACTTATGACCTAGCTGAGAAACTAAAGACGTGATTCTGCCAATTTCACTTCATATATTAATACTTCTAGCTATATAAAAAACTTAAGGAGCTGCTTGATGCATGTTTCATTGTAATCCCTCGATCCCTAGAGGAAAATCTGAACTAATTTTAGTACATCGCAGCTTCTTATTCCTCTCCAAATGACTAATGTGGTGAATGGAAGGTATAAAATATACACCCTTCCTAGTATTGTAAACCTCAAAATTCATGGTGACGCAAATATATTGACCCTTCAGCATTACAAAATGCTGTAACACAAAAACAGTATAACGATGTCATCTCGCAAATTACTTGTCAGCCCAAAAATCATCAAGATTGTCTAAGGTACGGCTTATTACATTAGTGAATCCTTCCAAGTGCAACGGTTCATATCCTTCGTGCGATTCCAACAGTGAAAAAGCACGATACATCAACCTAACGTCCACGCTAGACGGATATCAAATTAAAACATATCTCAATAACACTACGATATCCGTAAAGTCCCTTCATTTCTATACAATCTCGGACGATATTTACTTCAATGAACGATATATCCTCTAACACACCGCAATAGAACTCTCTTTTTTCACCCCCACCAAAAAAAGTTGCTAACTTTACACAATTCCACTACTTTCTTGACCACAAACTTCATCAACTTATTTACCCCACTCAACACCTAAACATAAAAATCTCCAATTCCCAGAAAAACAATCCATTTTACAAATCAGATAGCAATTGAGATAAGAATACTCAAAATTAAAACATAAAAAACAACCTAATTCCTAAATGTGCCCTAATTTTCCAAATTTCTCTATATATACACACACAAACATATGTACATATATATATAATTATATACATAAGTATAAGAAATGAAGGAAAAAAGGAGTGGAGGGAGCTTACAGCACCACCAAAGGGATGAGAACCAGTGAGGCGTTCATCAATATAAAGATTAGTAACATTAACAAAACGATTCGCGATAAGATGAACGAGCGAATCGGGGCTACCGGAAGCACCGATACGGATTGTATCACGGCTAATTCGTTCTAGGGTTAGCCAACGACGGCATACAAGTGAAGATGCATCTCTTCCTGATTTCGAATCTAATTTACGAAATATTTCTATTATTAATTCGTCTGGTAATATTGAATTTATCAAATCATGGCCTCTTCTCATTTCAACCAATTGATATATATATACACAGATGTATAGATATAGATTTGGGAGAAAGAGTGTGTGTGTGTGTGTGTGGATCGGTGGGGGTTGTATGTGTTTGGTTTCAGAGAGTTTCAGCTGATAAAGTTGTATTTACCGGTCCCACATTATGTTGAAGTCTCTTTCCTTTTCCTTTTTTTTTTTTTTTCCTTTTTCAGAGAAACTGTTTTTTTCATTTTTTTAAAGCATAAAAGAACATCTTTTTTAACGAATATTTTATTTTTATTACTACATACTACTATATATATACTGGTTTCAGAGAGATTCAGCTGATAAAATTTGAAGTTTGTTTTACCTTTTCTTGTATCGGTTCCTAGCTTGAGAGAAAAGTTCTTTTACGGTATTGAAAGGTTTTTAGGTATTAATTTTTTTTTAACACTAAACACCTTAATATTTTTAAGGATAACTCACCGTTAGAGATATTTAGGCTAAATAAAAATAAAACTTAAAAAAAACAAAATTTACGAACAAGTCAAAATATATGTATTAAAAAATAGAATGCCTAATATATATATAACTAATTAATTCACCATCATGTCAAAAAATACTAATAACTATACATATATATATAAGACACTAAATATATATACATTTATACTAACAAATAATTAAGTCAAAGCTAATACAATATGGATCTCACTTAATAAAATTTGTCAAATTTTGGTTGGTTATTTCTATTTCTTACTAAGAATTAAGTAACAAATTTATGACAAAATATGTAATTTTTTTATAGATGTCTAAAATTAGACATACACTTTTATAATTTACTATATAAGTAATTTTCCCTAGAAAAATTATAAAAATCTAACCAAAGCAATTTATATTAACCCACACTGCCCCGAGCCTTGAAATAGATATAAATTTATCATATTTTATTGTTTAATCTTTATAATTTGGCTCATTTATTTGTTTTAGTGTGTGAATTGAAAGCTCCTTAGTTGGCATCCATGTGATTAAGTAAATTGGGCAGCTTTTGCACACTGCCTCTGATCATTCATCATATATTGCACTTCATATATACCTATAAAAGAATGCAATAAATATAATGTTGCTTATCATTACAAAAGCCACATATAGATTTAGACAATATATTCCAGTTCAAATTTAAGGAGTGTTTAATTTGTAAGTGTTTTAAAGGTGAATATAAGTACATATACATATTAATGAGACGATTAGCTGTAAGAAAAGATAGTGATAGTTTCATAACTTCACATCTATATTTAGAAAGGGTTTTGTTGAATAATTTGACATCTATCATGAAGAATGTATGTAAAATATTAAATACTCTCATTTTTGGTCTCTTAAATATATCTTAAATATAATAACTACGTACAAGGGTTTAATGCCCGTGCTACACACGTCGTGGTTAAAATATATTGTTTGTATGAATTTTGTTTCCAGTTTTTTAGATAGCTAATGAAAATTATTTCATAAAATCATATTATTTATCAGCTTATAAATAAAAAAACATAATAATAAGTACAAAAGAAATAAAAAGTTTCAGTCCAAATAACTTGGTTGTTCCACAAAGATTCGGAAGTCCCTAAAATTAA
>JANDBE010000001.1:43685042-43696465 GCA_024320915.1 Erigeron philadelphicus
TTAAAGACTAATTCATAAATAGGTTAGGACATTAATATATGCATTAACTCAAAACTTTTATTACATAGATGATTAATAAATATTTAAATAAAGGAGAGACTAATCAACTTTAAGCCCCTCAACTTTATTTGTTAATAGATACACATACTTAAATGAAAGTAAAGTTTAATTTATTTGAGTAAAGGCCGTCAGTAAAGCTTAATTTGAAGCCTATGAAAAAATTATAATCATCTATAAGGTGCTATAATAAAACTTTTTGTTTGATCCAACTATCCGTAATATGAATTTATATTGCACTAGTTAACAAACTATAGTTTATAAAAATAAAATTGAAAAAAAAGAGAGAAAGATATGCATATAATGATATAAATGGGTTATCTTCATTACAACTTCGGAGAGGTTACAATAGATTTCTAGTTTAAATTGTAGTAACTTGGTTATACCGAAAGGGAAGTGGTATTTGTACCACACAATTTGATTAATGTATCACACAGTACGTATAAGTATTACAACACATTGCACAAACACTTGATTCATAGTTTTGGTAAACTAATCAATTAATGTGGTACTAATATCATTTCCCATACCGAAACCAATCACTTTATCTGTGGCATATCATAAAAAATAAAATAAAATTTTCCTTTTGTTTAACAAACCCAAACCATGTCGTAGTCTTTCAAAACGATAAACAAATAGAGTAATTTTATGTTTACAAACATTTTACAAACAAATTTTTACAAACATAACTTTCACCAGTGAAATGATGTCTTTGTAATTTCTCTCTTTCTTATCTCTCTTTGTTGATTGGACCACTTCACGTGTCACATGTGTTTGTAACTTTTGGTTTGTAAAAAGTTTGTCACCCTAGCATTGCTCAAACAAATAAGGCCAAGACGACCATACCGCTATGTTCGCCATAGTAATTGGACATAAAAGGGCGTGTTTGAGATGGACGTAAAGTTAAGTCCACGGTCACGTACCTTGACAAAACATCGCATAGCCTCGAAATAGTTAAGACCCGAAAGCCATGAAATGTTGACTCAAAATTTTTTAAAAAGTTTGGGTTTCCATATTGAAATTAGCTTTTAATCTTATACGAAGGAATTTTAGAATGCATTAATTTGAACTTTCTATATATAGCAAGGAGAAGTTGCAATATTCTAACTCAAAATAGCAAATAAATATGCTTCAAAGGAAGAGTTATTACATGTATAAAGAAATTCAAAGGATGGGGTCAGTCAAGTTGCACAATGTTTGAAGGTTAAAGTTGACGTCAACAAAATTGTTTATCAAATCCACCATCCCTTAATTGGTAAGACTTCTCAATCACTTCTCAATCACAACTCTAGACCTCGCTATTTGGTCATAAACTATAGACAAAAGGCAAGTTACACTCTTCCACCTTTTCTTTCATCAAAAATCAATTGGAGCCCTTGTACTTGGATTTTTATTTTTATTTTTTGTCGTTCAAAAGGAAAAAAAATTTGGATCCTATTTTTCAGTTATCATGTGCAAAGTTGGATTTATCAAATACCTTAAAGTTAGTTTGAATATGTTTTCAAATAAAATTATGTCATTAAATATTTATTAATAAGACATTATTTTGTTCATTTTTTAGTTTCAAAATTTTGTATATATTACATATGTATAATATATGTTTTGAAAGAGAGCTGTTTTTAAATATATCACATTAAAAAATGGTATATTAAAGCTCTTTTTGATCTTCTAACCGCCATATGACTATATGAGCTAGTGTGATTGTATGTATAGTAAAAAGGAACATGTTATTAGATATGAGTGAGGATTAGTATGTATTTTAGTCGTATACTACCGGATATGTTTTAACTATATACATGATTCCATAGACTTTAAATTATAATCAAACAAGATATCTTAATGTCACAATTACTTATTTGATGCACAACAAAATAACCACAAAACCACTATCAACGTAACTTAATAACTAACTGTTTTAATATCATTTAAATAACTTCATGTTTGAAGTTTTTTAAGTAAATATGTTAAAAGTAACAAAAGAAATATCTAAAAAGAGTGAATGGAGATACCACAAGCCTATAATTGTCCACATTAAGAGAAAATCTTGTTACCCATAAATAATCTCCATGGACAAAACCACATCGATTTACCCTCAAAAGATCCACCAATATGGTACTTATTTTAGCAATCTCCAAAAATATAAGGACTAAATATTAACAACAAAATACTAGAAGAACCTAAAAGGTCAAGTAAGTCCAAACTTTTTTTCTATAAATAAAAAACATTAAAAAAGCCTCCATCATCTCCATGGTTCATGTGCAATTGTCCACCAACCTCTCCCCTCTCATCTCTCCCTTTCACAACTTACTAGTAAAACTCATTTATTTTTATTTTTTTTTAATCTTCTTCATACTCTTTTCCATGTGATCTGCTTCTTCAAAAAAAAAATTCAAAAATATCACTTCCCAACACACCCAAAAAAACTCTTTCATGATATATACATACATACATTCAATCCAATATATATCTATATATATAATTTATTAAAAACAACTTTGAAATGGACAACAAAAATAGAAATAATTCATCATCATCATTATCATCAATTCCACAAGGTCTAACACAAGATGAATACAAAAACTTACAACCATTAATAAACAGATACCACATGTTCGACAAAATGCCAAACACATGCACTTCTCTCATCACTCAAAAAATTGACGCCCCGGCCCACGTGGTGTGGCCCTTAGTCCGTACATTCGATAACCCACAAAGATACAAACATTTTATCAAAAGCTGTAAAATGGTCATCGGCGACGGCGGCGTTGGGAGTGTCCGTGAAGTCACCGTGATTTCGGGGTTACCGGCTTCAACAAGTACGGAAAGACTGGAATTGGTGGATGAAGAAAAACATATTATAAGTTTTAGAGTTGTGGGTGGGGAACATAGATTGAATAATTATTTGTCGGTTACTTCTGTTAATGAATTTATTAAAAATAATAATGGGGAAGTTTATACAATAGTGTTGGAATCGTACATTGTGGATATACCTGCGGGGAATACAGTTGAAGATACTAAGATGTTTACGGATACTGTTGTTAAGTTGAATCTTCAAAAGTTGGGTGTTGTTTCTATGTCGTGTTTGCATGGCGGCGGAGGTGGTGGTGGTGGAGGAAATAGTATTGGATGACGGTTATTAATGATGTGGGCGCGACGGCGGATAGGTAAAGACTTTTTTAGTACTGGCGGCGAATATCCGGTTGGTGGTGTGAATTATGATCTTAATTGGTTTAGCTAGTAAATGTTTTCTTGTTTTTTTCTTTTTCTAATTTTCTTTTTTCTTGTTTGATCTTTTTAACTTATAATTTCTTTGTTAATGAAATAAATTTTTGGGTTACTTTTCTTTTCTTTTTTTCAACGATAAATATTGGATTTAGTTTTTTCTTTATATTTTTTTTTTCAATCATGTGAATGTAACTCACATTCAATTTATTGCATGTATAACTTAAATTAAACGATTAATGTAAAAATTTTGTGATAAACAATATATGTTGTCATGTAGAAATTTTTTATCGATTAATGTAAAAATTTTATATGACAGGTTAGTTGCATACGATTAACTAAAAAAAATTACATTCATACAATAAAAAAAATATAAAAGTTATTTACACTGATAAATACTTAACTCATTATGTTAGTCGAACAATTCAATAAAAAAAATCTATGTTTCACAATTTGAACTCGGGTCTCGATCAAATGCAACTTTATTAAAAGGAAAGTGAGATTCGTATCATATAACTTGATAAATTTATCACACAATACAAATATTATAACACACTGTATAAACAGTTAATACATATTTGTTGTAAATTAATCGAATTACTTGACATTAATATCACTTCCTTCATTAAAAATCCATAGGCCAACAACCCAATGGCAAACTTTGGGTCCCTTCATTTAGTTAGTTAGAAATTGACAACATTTTTCCTTTTATAGTGTTTTTAATTAATTGCCATATTCACTAGTTGGGTTAGGAAGCCCCTTTGTTTTAAATCATTGTCAACACAATAGTTGTTTTTCTTTGATATTATTGTCAATGTCATTACTACAGTTCATGATTTTGACTTTCGAAATTTGGTAATTGTATATTAAAGATTCTGAAATAGAGTTCAATGGTCACTATCAAGAGTTTGCTATCTAATTTAACAAATACATAACAAATAATAATATAAAATCGCCTAGTGGGTGCCATGTTTAATTCTTAAAACATGTTATCAACTATTATAGAATCATATCCATTGATATTATGATATACATATGGAAAAAGTTTGAATTGTTTATGATTCTTATATAAAAAGACATATCATGTTGCAAGAACCCGGTGGAGTTATCTCATTTTTGTTTAATATAACACAACAAAGGTCCAACAATAATGTGTATTGCCAATTTTAAATATTTTTATATTCATTGTATTCAACACTATCAAGTTATGGTTTTTTATATTTTTTTTTATAATTAAATTTACAAGTTTGATAGTCTAATCATTTGATATTGTGCTGGATAGCATGGGATGATGGCAGATTTTATTTTCTATTTTTGAGTAACGCACTGCTTTAAATCCATATATATAGATCATGTCACATGCTTGTAATTTTGTAAGAGCATGACTACCATACTTCTTTTTTGATTATTATTTTGCAATTAGTATATGTTCTGCTACAATTTAAACTCTCCTTTTTGGATGTTGATCAATTGTGTACTGGAATAATCTTTCTAGCTTCACATATAATATTTAATTAGTTTATTAGATTGGAGGTAAATGATGTGATATTTTCTTTTCACACACGTAAAATGTGCAATTAGAAGGGGTTAGGATTCCTTCAAGTTGATCCTTCAACTTGAGTCAAGTTGGGAGATCTTGACCTTTAAATAAAAATCAATGGCCAAGATTCAAATATCATCTTGGTCTGATTTTCATCCAAGAACCAAGATCACTCTAACATGACTAGTCATGTTAGAGTTAACTTGAGGGAATCCTCTGAGGTCTAATATCTGCTGTTTGTAACAAGTCTAATATGTTTGGTATATATAGACATATTACAACAAATATGCCATGTTATCCTACATTGTGATTCATAAACACATAGGGTTTAGAGTCTAGAAATGAGGTTCATATACGACGTTTGCATATGAAAATACATAAAGAATTACATAAACATACAATTAAATAAAAAGCTTGTGTTGGTGTGCAAATCTCATGTTGTACGTAAAGGAAGACGAAAAAGGTTGATGAAGTTGGGAGACTTGTGAGCAACAACTAGAAAACATGTGACCATGAAGCTACTTCTATCTACTTTAATACTTTTTGGAGCACATATATAATGATATATCCATTTCCTAGTTTAATTTCTTGATATGTGAAAGGGATATTCAATACTTTTCTTTTCTTTTTCTTTGTAATCATGGTGTTCAAATTTTGGGCGAGTAATCGTGATGAAATGAATTATTGTAGGATTGAAATTATTGATAGTTGGATGAAATGAAGATTGTGATTAAAAGTTATGAGTGTTTTGAAAGCGAATTACGGAGTAAATGTTATAAGATGTTTTAAAGGTGAGTGATTGTGGTAAATTAAAAAATGAACATTATATTAATTCAATATTTTTTTTAAGAAAATGTAAAGGTTAAATGTATTATCGACTCGAGAACCCTTGGTTTTCTCGATACGTACGTTATGGATAATGCATATCATAAGTTCACCAAGAGAAGACATATATGATGTCAAAAGTTCATGAAAAGTCAATCAATGTTTAAAGTTGGCATCATATATAACAACCACATGACATTTGCGACTACTCTTTGAAAAGATTTCACTTTTAAGGACTATGTTTAAAGTCACTGGATTGCCAATGGTGATTACGAGATAGATGTCTTGAGTTATCTAAAGGGGACTTTGTAGTAGTCCTTGAATGATTCTTTCAATTCCACAACTGACCGAGTCACAACCATGAAAAACCGGTGCGAGAATGACACTCTTTACTGGAAAGATCTTGATAGAATTACGAAACTATTCGGAGTGCCTCACCTCCCTCCCCACTCTCTCCCCATGTTTTCTATTCGTTCCCACTCGTTTTTTTGGTTTCAAACGGTGAGAAGGTTGTAAACAAAAACGAGATAGGCCTCCCCAAAAGCATCCCCATCCTTGTGGTACTGGGTACTTGGGGCGATGCCCCTGTGGGTACCAAAACCCTTCTTAGGGCACTCCGACAGTCCGACATCGACATGCCTTATGTAAATGGCAACTGTAAACTTAAAAGATTTGAAATAGTCTTAAGTAAATAATAAGAATAAGGATAAAAGATGTGAAGATTAAGCTAGAAAGCTGTTTGTTTTTCACTTTTCCTATACATAATTCCAGCAGGGAAACTTGTGTACTTTGAAAAGGTACATACATGATACATGGATAAGCTAAGAAACAATTCAGCACTAACAAGTCACGAATATAAGACAAAATTCACACTATAAAAAAGGAATTTTATGAGCAAGGGCTTGTTACCTTTAAAACTTAAAAGTTTCAACTACGGATAAAACTTTTTCTTTCATTTCAGTTTATTATAGACAAAGTCGATAAGAAAAGTGAATAACCGATCTCAAAGCAAGCCAATGAGGCCAGCTAAAGGCATGGGGGTTTGTTCCAATACTCGGTTCAAGTCTTGCAATGGAGGTTTTTTCCCCCGAGAATCCTTTTTGCTATAACGTAAATAAGACAATGCAGTTTACACTAAAAGGTCGTATCCTTATACGGTGAGTTAAAAGGTGATTCGAAACACATCGTTAAAAAAATTAAAAATGAAAATTTATCTGAAAGCGAATATCATCTTCATACAGACAGAAAGGTACCACCTTTGAAGTTTATTGATTAATTAATGTTCCTTTACCATAGTATAAAACAACCTTTATTTTGCAAATATACATGACTATCCCTTTTCTACTTAAATTTTTCAAAATAATTTCAATCTTTGCTCTCTATCATTTTCTCTTCTATATCTATAATAATATACCTCCATACATTCTCTCCTATAATATGCAAGTGGAACAACTAATCCTCACATACTTCTCACAAGATACATAGAATGACAAAATCTTGCAACATACCGCCGTACATCTCCTTTCAGACTTGAGAAAGTCGAGTTTTAATAGGTTTTAGCTTTAAGCCCATGCTTTCTGGTGTATAAAGCTCGGGAGAGATGGACGTTGGGCTTAATGGGCTTCGTGGGCTTACGTTCATCTGAGAGGGCCTGTAGAACCCGTACCCCATGAGGAAATATTCCAGAGGTATCAACATCGCGTCTGGTTGCTCCTCCGTTACAATCGATCCACATCCTTGAACCTATTAACGCATATGAGCACTATTAATGAAATAATAATAACACTGGTTGAGTGGGACAACGAGTACATGTCCATACTATATGGAATGATTGAATATCTGAACTATTTGTTCTCTTTCTAACTGAGACTAACCAACATTCAAGTTGAAATGCCAAAAAGTAATTATATGGGAAAGAATGGGGTAGTCTTCACATTCTTCTGACATCAAAAAAAATGACAATAACCTTAATTGAACAAGGCCATATATGAAAATGTGAAACAGTAAATCAAATATTCCTTTTGCCATTTTTAGTTGCTTACCTCTACCAATGCACTAAATCTTCTGTCTAGTTTTGAAGTCATGTGAAGGGACTCGGAATTGAATGGAGAATTCTCCCCTACAAAGATCAGGGATCGACACTGCAATCTCTTCAATCCTTCGGTGATGTCTGGTCTCCTGAGGATAAGAGCAAACGTTTAAATACACTGCAGATGGCTTACAATCCATTTTACCCATTTCCTTTTCAGTTAGATATTTTTGTTTCTCTCATCTGGCTCGATCTGATAGAGATCAACCATAATCCAAATCAACCCATTTGTAAAAACAGTTCAAATTGACACATATAGCCATCTTAATGATATTTTTAGGACAATAAAGTAACCATCACAAAAGAATTTTACCCGTTAATGGCTTCAAGATAGTGGAGCACGTTTGAACTCTGTCTCTCACCAAGTAACTGCACGAAGCAAATTTTGAGATGAGAACCCTAATTTAGGACCTCTATCTAATAAGTATATAAAATTATAAAACGGGTCACTTACTCTTCTACATGAATGAACTAGTTCTGTTTCTGGAATTATAGCTCCTCCGCGAACTTCCTGTCATTTGAGTTTATTACATAATAAATCATATACATATCAAGTTATCAATATTCAAGAACCACATTTGTACCATGGACTGGAAGGAGAAATCTACCTTGCTGAAATATCGGATTAGCAGTAACTCCTTTATCAGACCACACATCCCGTAGTAATAAAGTATGTTTGCCATTAGCTGTAAACAAGAGCAGAATAACTTAAAGAAGAGTTTCCTTACTCATTTCCCAAGAAAAGTATCGGAAGAGGGATAAAAGAGTTTGGGGGTTGGGTAACAAGTCAAAGCATTGTACTATTTTACTGGTCAAAATGGGTTGGTTGGCCCAAAACACTTTTTGTCCATCTTCAATAAATAAATAGCATGCTAGCTGCTATTAAAGTATGATATAAATTATATTGTTACACGAATTAATCTAATTTACCGAATAAAGAAACTTGGGAGGTTGTAAACGTTACAGATAACCCTTTTGACCCACTTCCTTTTTATCTATTTTTTCTTTTACCCAATTAACCCATTCCCCAAACCAACCCATTTATAACTAAATCGGTCAAAATTGCCACCTCCAAAAAGCATGACGAGAATTAACCTTGTTACACAACCATTCTGTCCAAGAAGGTGCTTTACATAGAGGAGAAACAAGTATGAGACCAAGCACACGGCGTGTATATTTTATCTGTTAGCAAAAGATGAAAAGACACTCATCAGATCTTGGAATTAGATTTTGAAATTCTGTTCAATATACAACAGATATGACTTACAGCAAACAAGGTGAGTATGTATGCACCCGCTGTTACTCCCATGCACATAACTGCACCGAGTCTGGAAGAGTAGTTCATGAGAAAAGAAAAGAAAAAAAAAAACTTTCCACATAATCAAATTTCTACGCATAGGGGGAAAAGCAATATGTTCCGGCTGAAAATAATCATAAACCAGATATCTGAAAGATAGACATTGTCAAAATAGGCAGATTGGGTAACAGGTCAAAACAGGTAAGGATTTGTATGCTTTAGGTTAGGTTGACCTAATACAGTTATTATCCAAATTTATCATTTCGTACAGAAAAGTAGTGTGCCAGAAGACTTCTTTTTGTTTTAGAAGGGGAAAAATTACCCTGGCAAATTTGCTAAAAAAACACTTTTAGGGTAAGGCAATGTTCCACCGCTTAACCAGTTCAAACTATTTTCTTCGCAAAAGACTTTTTTTGATCTTAGATGAAACATAACCCAAATTGACCCAAAGTGGTGAGACCCTATTAGCAAGTCGATAAACAGACTACAAACAACCTTTAAGGAAGTACATGATAGGAACTAAACAAATAAACAAACAATTTACCCAAAATAGTCAAGAACCTCAGCAACCTGATCAGCTAAGTCGTCAACAGATAACATTGGATCATTAAAGGACATGGCAGCAGCTCCCACCTGCAAATTTTCTTAAGGAAGTACAACATAAGATAGGATGCAGTTGTAGAAATATGAAACTGCTTATTACAGGAAAAAGGTTATATGAAAGAGTGAAGTTACTGATTACGGACCTCATGGCCAGGGGGGCTAATTTGGTATATGCAAAAATTATGAATTAACAGAGAAAATGCTTCGGGACATAAGAATAGACCTTGGAAACAAGACGTATCTGTAATAACATGCGAACAAATACATCAGTTATGACTGGTACATGAAATTTTCCGAACTTCATTATACTTGAAAAAGTAGGTTCACTTACGATTTAAAGCTAAATCGGGATATGTAACTAGAGCTGGCTTGTCCTGGTCCCCAAATATGGCAACAGAAACAAATCCATTGGAGGTTTTTACAAGGTGCTCCTGAATGCAATAGCAAAATTCTTTATTATCATGACTCATGAGCATAGATAAGATGCCGAATTGCATCTGCACTTTTACTGAATGAAACTAACTTGCAAAGCTTTACACTAAACGATAAAAAGAACAAATAGAGGTGACCAGCACCTATATCCCAATCTTTTTTTTTTTTTGACAATTAATCTTTTTTCACATAGCATGTAACATGAATAATACGGTAAGAAAGACGAGAACTGCATAAAGAACCAAAAAGAAAGTCACCAGCAACTATCACCTTGATTATCTACAAGTGAATAATCTTTTCCCAGACCATATAAGTTAATCAGACAGAGACATAGGCAAGAACTAATAGAAAAAAAAAAGGCCGCCCGGAGCCCTCGCTTTAACTCTCCAAAAATACAATTTGACCTATCATATATTCATATAATTTAAAATCAGACAAAGACAGAACTAATTTATGGCCAAAGGTCCCCCGCCTTAACTTTTTGACATAGTATCTAATTGAATAAGACAAAGACACAACCAACTTATGGGCAACCGTCCCCTGAACCTGGTTGAGTACAATAACTCTTTCACCAAACTAACAATTTTATACACAATTAAAAAGTAAAATAATGCTATAAAAATCGTATCTTAAATAAAAACATTCATATTCCGTAATCCTGGAAAGTATATCGTAAAATTATTTGAAATGTAGTACAGACATTTTAAGGGTTTGTCTACGCCATGTGGTTAAGAGATAAAGACGTGCATATACTTATGGATGTCGTTTTCACTTGACCGCAACCGTTGGGCATGTCGCTAACAACGATATCCAATCATGTCAGGGTATTGAAGAGGTGGGATGATGCCACTACCTAGGAGATAGTCAAACCTCTACCGACGGTTAGAGACTAGAGACACAACTTGTCTGCTTCCAAAAAGACCATTGGCTTAGGGATGTCGTTAACTATATATACAAAGAGCCACTACAAATGACTAAATATCATGTTATTAGCTATTAGCAAAGATCTTCACTTACTTCAACCTCACTACATGTTTGTTTGCTTTACATGGATCCTTCTTTGACTTACTTAATACCGATTTATAAACTATAACAAATAATCAAATTATTAAATTTCCGACAACCCCAATAAATGAACCGGTCCATCATGTCATCGATAAATCAACTTCACTTAGCTAAAAAGATAACCCAACCATAAATTTAGCTACACCAAGTTTGATCAATCAAATTCCTCGATCCTCATTAGCTCAGGATTGAACCCGGGATACTTTCTAAACGACGTATCTTCGAAACCAAGTATTTGATTACTTATTAAATGCATAAAAACAAGAATATACAAATCTCTCTTTTAAAGAAAA
>JANDBE010000001.1:43744082-43754330 GCA_024320915.1 Erigeron philadelphicus
AGTACAAGGTTGGCCTACATGTTCAATCCTTCGAATATAATAAGATTATATATAGTTATGTCATGTAAACCTTTAATAAGTTCAACAAGACCGACACGTATTAGAAGAAGATTTGTAGAGACTTTTTTATTATTTTAAGTTTTTCTTTGCAAATGGATGACCAAAAGACCCTTATGAAATGACATACTACTCACCTAAACAAAGTTATTAAAGCGTCTTTACTATTAAGATTTTAATTAGTCTCAAACTTCTATGTCATTCGAAATAATCAGAATAACTTGAATCTAGACAATTGCTTTTAAAAACAGTTTAATAACACCGTCCAAAATACAAGAAAGAACCCCACTAAATCTAAAAAAGCGAACAAAAATGAGATTCAGAAAGTTTCATTTGACCTTCAAAAGTGTTGGTTTGTACATACCGTATTTTCATATGACTGATATGCTTCTAACATGTGTATGAAGAAAAAAAAAATTGAACTATGAAGATTTCTTAACATGTGTATAACGGTGTAAGTTAATAATGTCACTTGTTACATATTCGTGTAATTTAAATGTAGTAATTAATAAACGAGGTTTGAAGAATTTTGTTTTATTACCTTTTTCGGAATGATGATTTTCGAATAGCACCCGTCTTTTAACATCTAAAGTTGAGAGCACACTCAACGATGATAATCGGTTATATTAACGGAACCTTTTCCATTGTAACTGGATAGGTACTCAAGGAAAAACTCCACGAGACTTCTCTAACAACTAGGATTAATGGAAGTTGAATTTACATCTAACAAGATTCAAACCCATGTTTAGCTGATAAACTCGGGTGACTCAACAAGCTGAGGTATCATTTTCTTTTATGTTTATGATTTATTAGCTCACACTGCTTCATAAAGTTCAAATGTACAAATATGAAGTTTATATGTTGGTATTGCAATTTCTCTTTCACAATGGTGTCGACATTAAGTTTGTACTCAATAGTTTTTTCAAAATCGATAAATACTGGGCCTTTTTTTCAACTATAATAGTAAATAATGTGATCGTTTTATACCACCCTTCCATTTAATAGACACTCGTTTGAGAAGCTAGGCACAAAAATCTATGTCGCATTGCTAGACCTGCTCTAACAAAGGGCTAGTCTAACTAAGGGTGATAGCATCACCACCACCCACCACTCACTCACCACTCAATTTTAACCAATCACATTACGTCACCTCAAATCCATCACTCACTCACCACTCACCTAAATTTGTTGGTATTGCTACCACTCACCCACCACTCACACCACACTATCCCTTACAAGAAAAGACAAAAAAGAAAAAGAAAAAAAAAGACAAAATAAAGAAAGAAGAGAAAGAAGACCACGAGTGATTGTAGAGAGTGGAAGTTCCACCCAAAACTCACCACTCGTGGGTGAAAAATCGTTGGCGGCGGTGTTTCACGAGTGGTCGGGACTTTCACTCGTCTTCCACGCAGACGATGCCATCACCCTAAGGTTTTTAGGATAACACTTTAATTTACTAGCCTACACATCAGTCATATCTAATCCAAGTGATATGAGTTCCCATTTTAATATCAAATGGTGATAAGTGTAACTCAATTTCTTGATCCATCCTTGTCGTTTTTTAAATTTAACGGATTATCCAATCTAAATAACTTCATCTTAATTAAACGCAACAATTTCAACTGGTTATATAAAAATTCAACTTCTTTGTGTTGTATTGCATCTTAAACAAGTCGATTAGTAACTTTGGTTGTGAGAGGAGCATATATATGTAGATTATGTATTATTTAGAAAATTATGTAGTTTGGGTCTCTGCTTAATTTCATTTCGATGTATGAATACACCCATTTTATCGTTCATTTGTTGATAAAATGAAAATGAAAATTTCTTTGAACTTTACAAACATTATTATTAAAACACGTGGAAATATATATGTCGTATTCATACATGACAATAGCATGAGATGGGGATCATATAGTATATGTTTTCCAAGATTTACTGTAATCCACTTTATCTATTGACACTCTATTAAAAATTACTCTGGCTACAATTCAACAACTTCAATATAAACAAAAAGTATATAAACTTAAAATTATATTGGTCTTCAGATAAATATCTAAATTAAAAAACTATAAAACACAGTACAACGTTTTGATTAGAAACATAAAAAACGAGTATTCAGAAAGTGATGAGGCAATTATAAGAGAAAATGACTGGTTATATATGGGAGCTTACTAACATCCAGCTGTTCTCTACAAAAACAAACTAATATCAAAATGGATAATGTTCATTTTCAAAGCTCTCGTCATGCTTTCCATTCCCATTTGAAACTTTGACTTTATTCACGTAGTCAAACCAAACCATGATATCAGAATCAACTACTCGTATATGCCTCCATGACTTGCATCATACCAGCATCATACCTTACACTTAGAATGCACAAGACACTACCCCGGTTCCGGATGTTAAATCAAGGGATAGGCAAAATTTCTCAAGTACGGTATCGTCCTCATTATGGTATCGGAAAGTGGTATTGAATTTCATGTGTTCAAGACCGGTACCAGTATCCACTTTTAGTGGTTTTCAAAATTGGTATCACGAAAATACTGAAAATACCAAAAAGTACCGGTCAGGCACAAATACTATTTCATTTGGGACCAAGATCAATACCATTATTTTGGTGGTTCTTGAGATCAAAACGTAGGAAATTTGTGTCGGGATTAGGTATTAGCTCGACAATAATCTAACTTTTTGATAAATCAACTTAGGAAATTCGTGTAGGGATCAACATTGCTCGGTAATATAAGTGTATCGTTATGTTTTCCGTTGGTTTGAATTGGATTACTATTTAAGGGGTTAGTTAATCCATATAAATTGTAAGTAACACTCAATGCTATTTTTCACCAGCTTTGAGTCCTAGCACCACAACAGTATATGGGGGATATACTATATTACTATGGATATGTAAATAATTACATTCGTTGTATAGGAAACCAAAATCAAGCCACGAAGTTCGGTTTTTCAAAAATGAACTAACAAGCCGTTGGTTAGGTTGACTGGGGCATATTTTGACTGCCGTTTTACTTTTTACTCATGTTTATGAACTAGAAATACACACGAAATAAGTTTATCAAAATGTACGATATGACCGTATGAGTATGTCTTCCCGTATAAGGTAAACATAGAAGACTGAGTTATAATAACTTTTTACTAGAAGAGTATATTCTTAGAATACCTGTAAGAAAAAAAAATGCAGGTTTTGGTCCTAGGAAAAGATATAGTGGACCCAAGAAGAACAAGGATAGACCACCTCCAGGGAAACCGCGTTTTATAAACAGGAAAAACATATCTCTGTCTTCCATATTCAAAGTGTATCATTTCATTAATAAAAATGGTTAACTGCTAAGATTCCATGACCCAAATGTATTATAAAAAACTAAACAAAAACACACACGAGTGAAAGGACACATGTCAGAACTCTCAATGGTCCAAACCAAGTCTTCTTGTCTTGAAGCATAGATTGTGCTTCAAAAATTCTTTAAAAAAATCCAGTAATGAGTCTTGGAGGAAGATTGTAACTACTTGGAAGCTCCCATAATAAACTTAAATTATATATTAATGACTTGCATTATATCCACAACTGTATTTACTATAAATACACACGCCTAGATTGCATTTGTAATAAATTACACTGACACAGAATATTCTAAGCATAACTATTTAAATATGAACGAAAATGGTCATCGTACCACAACTGGAGGTGGTACTTCTTCAGCTTACCGTGGTGTCCGCAAGAGGAAATGGGGCAAATGGGTGTCTGAGATCCGTGAGCCCGGGAAGAATTCCCGGATTTGGCTTGGGAGCTTTGAGACACCTGAAATGGCGGCAACTGCCTATGATGCCGCAGCATTTTACCTAAGGGGTGATTTAGCCCGGCTTAATTTCCCAGAAAGGGTGAACGACCTCACAAGGCCAGCTAGCTCAAGTGCAGAAAGCATACGCATGGCGGCTCAAGAAGCAGCCTTGCAGCTCAGGCCTGCTATGCATGAATATGAGCAAGAGCAGGGTGGGTCAAGCTCAAGCCACACAGTGCCTACAAACATTGGACTTTCACCTAGCCAAATTCAGGCAATAAACGATTCTCCACTTGATTCCCCCAAATTGTGGATGGAGTTGACTGATGCTCTTATGGCAGATCAAAGACTGTATTTTCCTAACACTAATAACTTTGATCATATGGGTGACTGGGAAGAGATACCAGACTATTCCCTATGGGATGCTTAGGTAACAAAACATTAAACCAATTTATTAGGAAGAGGTCACCATAACATTTATTTATCTTACAAATGCATAATATATTGTTGCATATAGATTTTTCATTTGTTAAACACTATTTACTAGAGAAAAACCCAAAACCGGTCAAACTTGCTAAAAGTGGTTACTTTTAAAGTTTAAAAACATGACTTTTTGCCACGGATTTTTGGGTAGCAAAAAGATCTTTTAGGGTGTCATAGTTATTAATAAATTATGATTAGTTGTCGGAGTGTTAACATGAATAAAGCCTAAGGTCCAATACTTTTGACCTTCGGTGTGGCCCGATAATAAAAAGATCAGCAATCAGTATGATCTTTTTAGCAGTGTTTGGGATTCACAATTAACAAATTCATCCACTGCGTATTCCATCAGAAGAGCCGACTTTTTATAGCTCGTTTGACAATATTATATGAGAATGCTGTAGTACTAGCAAGGGCCAGGCGGTTAGCAAAATGAATTCTTTTGTGTGTTGTCTTTTATTTTTACTTTATATTTATTCATGATGTAAACAGCAATGTTTCATGTAAGGTTTGATATGCCAGTTATGTTGAC
The DNA here is from genome assembly GCA_024320915.1 of Erigeron philadelphicus. NCBI lineage: Eukaryota > Viridiplantae > Streptophyta > Magnoliopsida > Asterales > Asteraceae > Erigeron > Erigeron philadelphicus. The sequence goes on from JANDBE010000001.1 coordinate 43,748,946, forward strand.
TTCTATAAAATTAGTACAACCTTTATTATTCAGTTGTACAGTTCCTACTGGTACATTGCTAAACGCCTTTGCGATTAGCAAGTTTTGAATAATATATAAGACTCAATATAATGGGATAAACATGTTGCCAGCATCCTCGGACATAAATGTAGCACCCTTAATATGGCCGGCTCTTTTACCCACAAAGAAATGGATACACTCATACACCCTGTTAGTCACAAGTCTAAAATCCATGACCACTTAAGAGACTCAACTATATAGTACTAGTTTGGCGAACTACCATTGCTAACCGTTGGTCAGTCTAGATATCAAAACTTAAAGAGAAAATATGGACGGCAAGAAACAGGGCTGGCCAGCCCCCTCAAGTCTACATGAGTTGTATATAAGTGGATTCTATTTATTTGAATGAGGTGCGTTCTTTGTGGGGGGTTATGGTTCACTAAAATCAGATCGAATTCCATTGAATTACACTACAAATTTCATATGAATCTTTCATATCCTGTTTGGTTTTACTTTCCGATGGAAGTGAATTCCGTCAGATTCCATTGAAATAAAATTCTTCATGTTGTTAACAAAGTTTCCAATTCCTTCAACTTATATAAATGAAAAGTTACAAAACTTTGAGAGCCAATATCCAAAAACCTAAAGAAAAGGCAAACTACAAGAGTCTGCCTCAAATGAATAGTGTTCATTATGATAACTAAAATAAAATTTAATTTAATATAATACGACGATATGAAAAATATAAATGAATGTTCACGAAGGAACCGATTAATGAATTAATTAATCAGCATAACCACTATAGCAAGAGATGAATGAGTGATGTTGCAAGCCTTCCTAGTTATTTATTATATCCAAACTCGTACGGCAGGTTATGAATAGATAAAACCCAATAAATTATAAAAAGGAAGTTATATAAAGGAGAATCTTTTTAAAGGCATGTATTACATCCTTAAGACATGTTTATTAAAGTGGATCCTAATTTTTAATGTGGCATATGAATCAGGCTTATTGGATGACCCGTTTCTTGGAAGTTGGAAAAGTAGAGATCAGGCTTAATGGTTAACCCGGTTAAATGCTCCTTTTGTACTGGTAGATGCTTTTTATGATAAGAATGCTCAAAAACTGCATGCACATCTACTCATTCGTTAAGTAAGATATTGTCTATAAAACCTCTAGCATACCATTTGAAGATACTCGTCCAAGTAAGTATTATCATTCACTATACTTCTTAACTAAGACTCTAAGATAGCAGAATCTATCAAATCTATTACCAGATATCTAACTACTGTTTTTAACAGCACAAAAGAAGTAGGCATGATCACGTAATATGACTCGTTTCCGCCTATATAGCACTTTAAATTTTGTTAATATAATTTGCAGACATATCATTTTAGTTTAGCACATAGCAAGATTTGCTTTAGCAAAATAAAAAGAGTTATATCAGTAATTCTAAGCAGATGAAGGTTCGGTCTACTAACTTTCTTATATCTTGCAGGACCTTCTTCACCGGCAAACTCACTCCACATGTGACATGCCACCTCCAGTTTCCGACTTTGTCCTGCAACGCAAACAGTGATTTTACACTTAGAAGATCAACAGAACATTAAGAAAGGAACATGCAAATCTTTAGATTCACTTGATATTCCCAGCACAAGCCTACTAATAGTGTATAGTTAGATGAGTAGATTTCAAACTAGAAATTCTCTAAAAAATGTGGCACTTACTTGTGATCAGAAGGATTTGGCATAAGCTCATAAACAATTGTTGCAACAACATCTCTCTTCAACTGTCCAATGGATAAAACTCAACTTATGAACAAGCACACAAAAGGAAACAAAACAGAAGACAAGACTCATCAAAGCAAAACAATCTCAAAATGTACTTACCTGAGTCGCTTCACCTTTTAGCCCAATGTATTGTATTCTAGATGTGTCGCCACCATAACTATCAGGAAAATGCAACGTCAGATTTCCAACGCCTTGGAACCTAGAGTACCTGGTCAACACAAAGATGAACATGCATTGACTCATTGAGAAGATAGCATACTAACATCTTATAAGTTTGCTATTGCATAAGCAAAATAGATTAAAAAATAATAATAATAAGAAAAATAAAATAAAAAGAAAAGAACAAAACGTATTAACTCAATTGTACAATTCTTTTAAAGAACATGCTCAAACAAATAAGATTTCTCAATCAGTCCTTCTCATAATCATATGTGAAAAGAGTTACAAATGATATGAAGTGAAAAGCAAATAAAACGAAAGTCTTTTGTGGTTATAATAGAAAGAAAGAATTATGCACCTTGTCTGGTATTCTAACAGCCCTTGCATATTTTCTGCCAAATCCCATTCCTGAAAACATAAACAAACAAAACTATAAGCAAAAATTAAAATTACAACTGATATATTACCGACATGTTTAGCTTAGCCTACAGACCTGAATAGCTTGCATACTCTGAGCATCTGAGAAGTCAATCCCTTCCCGGTTGATAAACCTGCATGCAATAAGTAGATTTAGAGTTTAGTTAGTAACTTTTTGCAACGTTGTGCAAGAAGTAACATCTCATAAGATGAGGCTTTTATCCATATTTCTGGCAACCAAGGATAACAATTTGTAGATTATATCTATTCAGACATTGTTATTTCGTACCAATTAAACAAAGTCCAACTTAACATATCAGAAAGATATAAAGACCCACAAGATTTACTCTTTTTATAAAATAAAAATACTTCATCTAATGTAACTAATTAAACACAACAGACATTTCAAGGTTCAAATTGTGTCTCTTCTTTTTTCATTATTTTGATCACGAGTTTCATTCTTCTAATGGTCATATAGCCGAACCAACCTGTATTTGCTAGAAAAAAATTTCTTGTTAATTTTCAGTATATTTATGCTCTAGAATGTTCTTTCGTTTCTATGATAGTAGATTTAGAGGGTTTTTTTAACAAATCATCAATGATATATGTATCCTGCGACAAAACAACAGCCTTGATAACGGCAGATCGGCAGAAACAATATTATTCACCTATTTTTTTGATACTCCTTAAAATGGTCACAAAACTAAAAATTTACTATAAGGTCAGTGTCTTTTCATTCATTAAAATGCCCATGCACTCTAAATTTTACTTAGGAAATAGGGACCCCATAATGTACTAGGTGCCTATCATTTTCGTCGCTTATCATCGTTTAGCACCTTTTAAGGGGAAAAATTTCATAAGAAAAAAGTCAAAAACTAATAGCAGGCGTGGGGATTTTGATGGACTGGATCAATAGGGTACCATGACCAGATAATTAATTGTAGTCGGAATACACATGTGGTGTAATTTCTTTGAAACATATTTCAACAAGAGATCAATTGTATATGTAGCTAAAAAAGTAAGGTTCCGAGTTCTACTTACGCTCTCATCTTGGAAGGACTTGTTCCATCAGCACCACCAACAATTGAAATGCTCTTTATCTTGACATCAGATGTAAATCTATCACAATCAGGTCCCACAATCATGCAGCATTATCAATAACATTCTTATTCAATATAGTTACCATGTTTCATAAAAAAAAATACCAACCACATATTAAAGCCATACCATATCATGAGAACATGGACATTGTATAATACTCTTCTGAGCATAATATTGTTAGATGCATTTGTACCATAGATTTTATTTCCGTAACTTATCCCACATTTCCACCATACTGGTATCTTTATATATCAGGTTCGAAATTGTATTGTAAACCTTACATGTACAGGATTTTCCTTTTTGTTTTGGTCGGCAACTTTAAACAGTTCTAGAGAACTATAACTTTCAAACTCCTTAAAGACATGACTGCATATTCACAGTAATTACTTATTAAGAAATAAGATGAATGCAAAAGGCTTATCTTAAACTTTTTAAATTTAGGTAAAACAATAAGCGACCAAGTTTTCTTCGTAAAAAAAACCGGTTTGTATCTCAGGTGTCCCCAAGCACTACAAAGAAAGGCTTTGTTCACACAAATATATTCAACTCTATAGTCTTGAATTATACTTGCAATCACTACTTCACATCTATTCTACCCCAATAAATACTCCAACTTCAACTTTGTTATATTACCTATATATAAGCATTCAAAGGAAAACAATAACAAACATGAAACAAATAACAAAGCAAGTCAAGTTGCCAACAAGAAAAATGAAAAAGGAATAATGTACCACTTACGGAATAAAAACAATTAACTCGGGATCACCCTCATTGCTGTCCAAGACACCCTGTACCGATAAAGAAAATCACCAATCATGTTTAGAACAAATACTAACAATGACATCATAGAATGCAGAATTGGCAAGTGGGATAAAAAAAGGAATGCCGAATTTTGCAAAAAACATCCAACCCCAACGAGATAGCAGCATAAAAGAGTGTCTGGTCAGAAATTAAATGCCCGATTCGAAGGGTAATATAACGAAGGGGGGAAAAGGAACATATACCACAAAGCATAATCAAAGGGGGAAATTTCATCATGTTAAATATAAGACCTTATGGTACTCTTTCCTATGGAAGTGTTTTGGATGAATACGTAGCACATTTTGAAGGAATAACTGAACTTCAGTAATGAACTAGTAGATCTTAGTTGCAGACACAGATAAGCACATACGTACAATTCAAATGTCTTTTTTCAATTCAAATTAAGTCCATATTAAAAATTAACACAGTTAGCAACTACAGAATATTTTAACTAAGTTTTGTTCAAGATGAAAGTGGTTTTATACTTTTATATGCATGTGAGAAGAAAGTTTTATCTCTCACTTTATGTACAAAGAAGAACGATGACAATGACGGCCATATTAGTCTTGGCATATAAACCTTCCACCCCAATGAAGTCATGTGGAAAAAGATCAGGCGATAACATAGAATCAAGATACAGAGAGTGTCAGGATCCTAATTGAATTCTGAAGGATGATGATGTGAATAAACAACACCCAAAAACCAGCTTGAGAACTACTTAATATGAAAAGAAAAAAAAATTAGTCTTGGACATCTTCATAAACTTATTTCACCTTCTTTACCCAGTTCTAGGTTTTATAATATATTTTAGTCGATCCCCAAACGAACAAATCATTTCAGTACTACCGCATCCAAATTTTTCAACGTCAGCTTGAGATACAATACTTACAAGAAACAGTCTAAAACGTCAACCATATTTAGTAAACCCAAGTACAAGAGCCACCCAGAGTATAAAGGTATATATAAATGTTAATTTGCATTTTCACGTTCGTTACAATTTGAATAATCTCTCTGTCTTCTGACTTCTTTCTCATTAAATAGTATCTAAAATCAGTGTTTACCGCAAGAAAATATATAAAATACAGTCTATTAAACCAATAGTAGCACTATCTACACC
>JANDBE010000001.1:43873169-43884825 GCA_024320915.1 Erigeron philadelphicus
GGAAAATTCAAGGGGGGGATGTGAGGTGCAGTTCGGTATTGCTGGCAGTTCCGATTATTTCCCCATGTATATATATATATATAGAAATGATTTTCTGAAGGTGAAATAGACATACATTACAACTTTAAGATCAGGGAGCTTAAACGGTAATGCGCTACAATATATTTCTTCATACATCAAGTAAATATATGATATAACTCTCTCCGTTCACCACACATCACTCTTGCTGAACACCAGGATAATCAATAAAAAGGCCCGAAAATATAATTAGAAAATGTCAAAAAGGGACTACGAATGATAAGTTTCGAACCTATGATTTGAGTTGTAGATTCATGTGGTCACATGATAATATATTACCAATAAAATGTGGACTTATTAAATCATAATCATTCAATTAATTGTGTCCTTTTCATTGCATTATATTGAGGTGTCTCTTCTGTCTTCCTTAATGCGAGTCAACCAATAATAACTAGCCCAACTGGTTAGACGCGTCTCAGGTTTTATTTAAGGTCTTGAATTCGATACTTAGGAATGACAAGTCTTGAGTTTTTTTTCTTTCGAATACTTGCAATGGTAAACATCTCGTTATCTAGGGTACGTGTAAAACTCGGATACTTTTTTTTTGAACAGTCAGTCGGTATTCGACATCACGTGACAGCTCACCGTATAATGGTGAAACCCTGCATGTACAGAGGTAGACCATAAGCCGTTACAGGTAATTCAAAGAAAAAACCCCAGGACACATCACTCCAGATAATCGAACCCATGACCTGAGGTAAAACCAGTTAAAACTCGCATAATGTTTGGAAAAAGAAATTCTGGTCAATTAAATATTTTTAATCTGCATTATATTCAGCCCAATATTGTCTTCTACGAATTTTAAATCTATCGTCTATCAACAACCCCAAAATTGAATTGTTTAAAACCCTACACGAATTAAGCCTCCTTGGCCATAGATACAACCAGTTCACACCGTAAAATTTTAGTGACAGAAAATAAATCACTCGAAACTTGGCTTTCTCCCAGAAATGGCGAACAAAAAGCTTCTTCTTTTTCCAAAATTTATAACAAAAGTTTCTTCAATCTCCAATAAATTCTTCTCTTCAAATTCCAATGATCCAAATTTACAACTCACAAAACTCAAATTACTACTTCAACAAGGCCAAACTCAACCTGCTCAAAATCTAATCAAAACCCTAATCAATTCCAACAATCCCATTGACTGGAAACCATTCATTGGTCAAAAAGATTCAATCTTTAATAATCTTGATTCAGTTAATTTACTTCTTGAATGTTTAGTTTCTTGTCGTAAATACAATAATGTTTTATCTTTATTTGATTATGTTAATCATTTGGGAATTAGGGTTGATAAGTTTACATTTGGAAAAGCTGTACAATCAGCAGTTCAGATTGGGGAAATGAAAAGGGCTTTGGAATTGGTGGATTTTATGAAAAGGGATGGTGGGGTTGGAGTTAGTAAGTTTGTTTATAATGTTTTGATTGATTGGTTTTGTAAAGAAAGGCGTTTGGTTGATGCCCGCAAACTGTTTGATGAAATGTCTGAGAGAGGTGTTGTTGCTAGTCATGTTACATTTAATACTTTGATTGATGGGTATTGTAAAGTTGGGGATTTGGATGAGGCGTTTCGGTTGAGGGAGTTGATGAAGGAGAGGAAGGTGGATGCGAATGTTGTTACGTTTAATGTTTTGCTAAAAGGGTTGTGTAGAGGGAAGAGGATGGATGAGGCTAAGATGGTTTGGGACGATATGAAAGTGAATGGGTTTGTACCGGATGGGTATAGTTATAGTTCTATGTTTAACGGGCTTAGTATGTCCGGGGATTTAGATGCTATGGTGGCTTTGTTTGAAGAGATGGATAAGGATGGTGTGCGTATAAATGAGTACACTTGTGGGATTTTGTTGAATGGGTTGTGTAATGGAGGGAAAAATGATAAAGCTGAGGAGATTTTGGCGAAACTGTTGGAGAAAGGAATGGTGCCTAATGAGGTGATATGGAATACAATTGTTGATGGTCATTGTAAGGGGGGTCACATAGAAAAGGCGCTTTCGGCGATCGAGAGAATGAAATCACATGGGTTGAATCCGAGTTGCAGCACTTTGAATCCGGTGATTAAGCGGTATTGTCAGTCTGGGAATCTTGTTGAGGCAGAAAAGTATATAAAAAGAATGTCGGAGATGGGTGTTTCACCAAATGTGGTGACGTATAACATACTACTTGATGGTTTTGGGCGGAAACTTCAGTTCGATAAATGTTTCCAGATTCTTGAGGAAATGGAAAGTAATGGCTTAAAGCCAGGTATCGTAAGTTATGGTTCTCTGATTAACCAGTTGTGCAAGGACGGAAGGCTTGTTGAAGCTCAAGTGGTTTTCACAGATATGAAAGGTAGAGGTATTATGCCAAATGCAAATGTGTATAATATGCTCATTAATGGGTACTGCAATGGAGGGAAAATGGAAGATGCTGTCAAGATTCTTCATGGAATGCTAACTAATGAAGTAGCTCCAACATTGGTTACGTACAATACACTGATAAACGGCCTCTGCAAAAATGGAAGGGTTGAGGAAGCAGAAGAACTTGCCTCAAAAATCACGATTGGAGGTCTTAAACAAGATGCAATAACATATAATTGCTTAATCTCTGGCTATTCATTAAAGCAAGACAGTCGCAAGTGTTTAGAGTTATATGAGAAAATGAAAGAATTAGGAATCAAGCCCACCATCAATACATTTCATCCACTAATTTCTGGATGTTTGAATGAGGGTGTAACAATGATAGAGAAACTCATCAATGACATGTCACAGATGAAGTTAAGTTTTGACCGCGTAATATATAATGAACTGATTCGTTTTTATGCAGAACATGGTTTTGTAGAGAAAACATTTGCATTCTATCATGAGATGGTTGAGAATGGAATTCTTCCTGATAAAATGGCATACAATAGCTTGATCATTGGATATTTAAAACAGGGAAAGGTTTGTGAATCAAAAGATGTTGTTGATAAAATGAAGGCAACAGGCTTGGTTCCTAAAGCGGATACTTATGAAACTATGATAAAGGGTCTTTGTGATATCAAGAAATATAGTGAAGCGTATATTTGGTACAGGGAAATGGTTGAAAACGGTTTTTTGCCTAGTGTGAACGCTGCTAGTGAGCTTCTCACGGGTCTTAGAAAGGAAGGAAGGCTACCAGAGGTCCAAATTATGTACTCTGAAATGAGTGCCAAAGGATTAGATTATTCGAGTGCAAATGAGGATCTTTGTGTTGCTTCAAAGTTGTAGATAGAGGTAAGGTGAACCAAGTGTTATAGTTTTTTCCAAGAATAACGTTCTTGTGAAGTTGTTTCTACATATACTTGATATCTTTTACTCATTTAGGTGTAATTGTAGCAATTTTTTGTGTCCGTGAGGGGGTTTGTATGTATTGTTGTCCCATATTATTGATTCATTTGTTACTGTTAAGCAAGAAGGTTGATGTTAAACATTGAATTTGGAAGTTTGACTATGTAAGCTTTGATCATTTGGTGATGTAGGACTGTAGGTGTTGTGGGTTTTATACAGCACCAACACTACAGTAGTTTCAACATTTGTCTCCAGAAACTGTTTTTGTATCCGAAAAGATATAAATATGGTAGATAAGTTTATATGTTAAGTGATCATTAACTTATCAAAAGATATTAGGACATGTTTTGAACAGTTGTAGGTATATATTGGTGAAAGGCCCTTCTATTGGATAATTATGTTCTATGCTATTACTAAATTGTGGGTTGCAAATCTTAGATTGGATGTCTGTGGATGTGGCCAAGCATAAAATATGGACATTAAGTTCTATATCTATGATCATTAATTTTTCAGAGGCTTGCACTTGGAGATATCGCCATGCACTGCTGCTAGGCAGACATTCCTCATATACTACATATATAAGATTTTAACTGAAATCGAGTTGTTTGAATTTGGATGTTGTCAATTCTCATAGATACCCATTAGGTTTTGAGCTGCTATATTACTGGTCTAAGTACATGCAATAATTCATAGAGTTGACAACATCCACATTAGGTTTTTAATAACAGATTATATAACTAAATCTTTTACATGGGCAAACAATGATCTTTATCATGCATGATACATATAGTGATTTTTTTGATTAGTTTGTCTATAGGCTTCCACAGAGGCCGCATCAGAGGAAAAAGAGGTGGACGCTTAGAGTCTTTAACATTTGGAAGTGAAAATTTTGATGATATCAATATAGCAAAAGAAAAGAGGTCTGGGTAATGAATTTTTTACCTGCAATTCTTTTGCATATTCTGCATTTATTTATGCCAAAATAAGCTAAACTAGTTTTACTATGACAAATCATCTTTTTAGTTGAATCATGTGGATTTGAAGGTGCTATCCAAGAGCCAGCCTGAACGGTCTTTAGTGGAGCATGGCTTTACCATGAAGTTGAAATGTTGAATTACGAAGACACTTCTATGATCAGGTACATGATACTCATACCTTGATGTCATTTGGAAGGGGATATTGAGTGTTCCTATATCTAGATGATAACTTTAACAGAATAGGGTTTACTTGACCCTGTAGTTGCTGCAAAGAGACTGTACAAGATTACAATGACCTGCGGAAATACCAAAACTTCAATGAAGGAGGTTCTGCACTGTAAGTCTTTCGTATTTTAACCCATTAACCTATGAAAAAGAATACTTTTGGTTGTGAGTGGGTTGGGTAATGAGTCAGAACATGCCAGGTTGGTGACCCAACCCCTTCTTTAGTCCATTTTCGAGAATTTTTCAAACATAATTAATGTATTAAGTATGATTGTGACAACATTATTATTACATTGTAAACCTAAATCTTTAAAAGAGTGATCCAGGAGGTTGTTTGCATCTATAATACACTCTGGGTGACTCTCAATCCGTTCGCCTGTTCTCTTTTTGCCTACATCTTTTATTTGACCCGTTTCTGATTAAAATAAGTCAAATCGATCCATTCATTAGTGCCACTTATAAATTTGATAAAGGTCTACATTTGAATTTCAAAACTTTATATACATAATGCAGTGGAGAGTGTGAAGCATGATACAAGTGAGTATTTGGACTCTTGGCATCTTGTGCTATGAATTTCTCACTGGTCTTTCTCTCTTAAAAGCTAAAGAGCACTCCAATGATTACAGAAGGTGATGCTATTTACAAGGTTACCCTCAGCATTTATCTTGTTAATAATATCTGATGCACATTGTTGACACTGTTGTGCAGAATCTTGCAAGTAGATTTAAAGCCCTCTCCGAAACTTGTAGTTTGTGTGCCTGGAAAAGACCTCATTAGTCAGGTTTCACCATTTTCATTTTTTTTCCTTTCTGATGATTTTAGAAATTTGTATTGTGAATACGTATTTACATATACTTGAGCTACAAGCCACAAAAATAGAAAGGGGAACAAATACTTTAAGTTACACATATTGTATGCAGCTGAGAATATTTGGTTTAATAATATGTGTCTATGATGCTTGTTGATGATATTTTGAAGTGTATAGCACTACACAAGCTAGTTGAATGCCCATTGATTATCGACAACACCAACCCTTTGAGGGTATACATAGGTTAATAACCCGACTCATGTTTGATTCCATAGCACAAGGAAATCTTATTGAGCAATACAAATAATAATTCCATGTATAAAGTACATATAGAATGCAAGCACTTGTCATTCCTATGCCTGTATTCGTGTTGTTCCATCGTTTGATTAATTGGGTCCTTTTTGAATACCTTGCTTTAGACAAACTAGAATGTGATTGTTGGCTTGTGTTGAAGTTTGCCCAGATGAATAAAATAAATAATTTCACTATATTATTATAAGTATAGCTGTTTCTGGTAACTAGATCCATATGTAGTTACTATAATTAGACATAAGAAATCGAATGACTTTTTATATTGATTCCCTGGGCTCTAACAGCATGCACAAGAACACAAATGAATATATAATTTGTATAATCAAATATACACTTTTAGGATAAAAGAAAGAAAAGGAATAACACAATAGTACAACATGCAATAAGTCGTTAATGCCTAGAGTTTTTATTCAATAGAGCCACTTAGCCATCAACTGTTAAACCAGTCACTAGCTGCAGCCTAAGCATCTGAACAGACTGGTGCATTCAAAACTGCTTCCTACATTGACCGAACCGTTCAGATGGTCAATCAGATTCACAAGGCACTCGGGCATGTCAAAATCTTGTTTTTCAGTTTTTACCTGAACTCCTACTGCTTTGTCTTTCCAACAACTGTGACCCTGGTTCTTCCGCTCTCTGAAATTCAATCAGTTCTGTTGGTCTTAAAAAGCTTGGCTGATTCGTGGACGCAAGTACCCTTGCCCACATTCTATCGGTGATCACAACTTTATTAGGATGATCCACTATACGCTGCATGTTAAGAAACACCAGGAAACGTGTCACTAAGAAATCAACAGCAGATAATAAACTGAAAGATATTGAGCAAATGGATGGTTTTGTGCCAATAAAAGATGTTCTTAAAGAGTTAAGTCAAAGCTTGCTTTTTAATTGAATGTTTACTTTCCAAACTACCATACTTGGGTATTTGTTGTTAATAAGCAATCATATGTATGCTAACTTTAAGGATACCGAAAGATAAGGAGGAGCGTTTTGGATGGTAAGTACCTAGTAAGCTAGTACATGTTTATTTTAGTGGAAATCATAGTACATGCGTTAAAAGTTAATTGTATAAAAAATATATTTGCCCCATATGTCATGAACACAACTTAAATCAACCCATTAAAAAAATAAATAGGTCAAGATTGCATCTTCTGTTAATAAGGATATACGTTTTTGAAAAGAATACAAAAATACAAGAAAAAACTTCAGTATGTAAGAATGTAAACTTTAATCTTACCAGAGTAGGACCTTTTTACCCAAAAAATGATAAACTTTTGTACGGTTGAGCCGAAAGTATTTATATACAACAGATATCTGTTCTTTGTGTTTACATCTTCACAGTTAAGCCAAATTGCATCTTTTTACAAGATTCAGAGTTTCATTCTGTTGCATCTTTTTACAAAATTGCAGCTTCACAGTTTAGCCAAATTGCATCTTTGTGTTTACATCTTCACAGTTTAGAGTGGTGGTAGAGGATTAACTTACGTTGAATGGAATATATGTTTGTCGACCATGCACAAGCCCGGTAATGAAGCCGGTGAACCCTGCCATGGCTCCATGCACACAGCTTTGGGCAAGCAGAGTACAGTAGATGTTGTCAGATGCATTACTTGGAACGGCACGGATCATGTAGGTAGGATCTGCATTGTTTGACCAATAGTTTTGGTTATAATGAATTTTCTCTCAATATTCATAAAAGAAACATGTAGAGTACACGTGGCTATTTCGACCGCTGTACTTATTAAATTTGGGTTATGGGTTATCTTTGATGGGTCATATAATAAAAATGTTTGTGGATCAACCCATTCTGCCCTGTTTTGGTGCTATACATAAATTGTTGCGACTAGTGACCTAGCCTGCTCGATCCACCTGTTTGTCCATATCTAGGAGAATGTTTAAAGAAAGATTTGGATTTGGACTGACAATGAAACATAAGGTGATCCTAAGGAAGTTAACCAATGTATTTACTCAACATAACAAACTCCCAAAAAATATTGCAGCCACTATTGGACTCTTAATATACAAGTAATAGTGAAGTTACCAATGTATTTAAGTGTAATTGACATGTTGCTCTTTCTTGCGAAGTGATCCTGCAATACAAGACATTACTTTCATTTTCAAAGTTCACGAGAAGAAATTGTAAACGTCTAAAGCTAATAAAAACCAGTGATAACTTTGTTATTTTTAAGATTAAGCAACATTATTACCTTAATATTTTCGGAAAGCCACATTCCAACGTCTTTAAGTCGTTTGTTTCCTGAAGCATCTTTTGCGGTTGAACAATTATTGCTTTCTGCAACAAGCTCTTGACCGGCTCCTTCAGCTACAACAATAACCATGTGTCCATGTTCCTTGACCCGTTTCTCTACATATTCGAAAAGGCCACCTTCTCCTTCTAAAAAGAAAGGTGATTCTGGTATCAAACATAAATCTACATCACGACTTGCAAGAGTTGCGTACATTGCAATGAATCCTGAGACAACAATTTAAGAAAAGAAAATTTCAGATAGGCAACCAGTATGTTGCAGCTGGAGGTGGACAAAGGGCGGTTTGTATGAAATGAGTTATGAAACACTTTTGGTCCAAAAGTTGTAATAAGTCCAATACAGTTGGTGTGCCGAAGAAAATTCAGGTTATATTTTAGTTTTAACAGATCAAAATGTCAAAATCAAAAGAAATTATCTTAAAATGAGACAGTGCCAGGCTGAAAGACTTCCAAAGTGAAATTTAATGTGTAGATCTGAATATATAATTCATTCAAAAAGTTAGTTTATAATTATTACTGAAATTATCAATCTCTTATAATCATATTTGACACGCTAATTATTTAATAGAACTTCAAAAAAGAAATTATTTATTAGAAAACAAAAATTTGTAGGCAAAAGGTGTTCCGGATACCCCTTGACCTGACCCACCCATTTTGCCACCTCTAAAATTATCATATCAATTGGAGGTAAAATTAACCGCTGTAGCGCCCCATTAGTTTGACTACCCCTATGCCGTTTTCTGCACTCTCTGCTTCGACGTGTGCAGCGTTAATAGCACGCTGGGCTTCTTCAACAGCAGTATCAAAACCAAATGACCTGTCAATGACCTGAAACAAGAAAGAAATGAGTTGAGGTAATGCATATAAAAATGCAACTGCATTTTAAAGTTTCAAACCAATAAAGTAGAACAAAACCCAAAATTAATTTAATCAGATAGGTGAACCCCAAACCGAAAATACCTGGTAGGATCGAGTCTAGTAAAAACTTACATTAAAACTTTTTACCAATTGAACATTCCGTTATCTTGGGTTTTTAGATTGTGCTATTAGCAGATGGAAGATGGATGCTGCATAAGCATGGGTCTCACACTAGCTCAAATTGATTTGAGATTGCTCTACTATTATTGATGCTGATATTATATTGCACTTAAAAAGATACAGCAACATTTGGTAAAAGTGATTTATTCAGTACAAAACATACCGCAATGTCATTGTCAATTGTCTTTGGAATCCCAGCAACAATAGCTTTTAATCCTCTTTTCTTAATTTCCTGCAAATGTAGAATGAAACTCAATTAAGTATGCTTAGGCTTTAGATATACAGTATATTTAATACTTTAGTAACTTTTACTGCAACATACTTCAAAAATTATGGCTGCACCTTTTTGAGTTCCATCACCTCCAATAATATAAACCTGAATCAATCAAATGGAATCAATAAGTCATCGTATACCATGAACTCTTAGTTACAAAGTATTAATTAGGTTCTACAAAGGAATGTAATTATGTAAAGGCATACACACTGAAGCATAGGTACTCATGCTAATGAATGCGTCATTTTTTGTATTTATTGGATCGCATGGGTAAAAAGAAATAGCTTCAAGTGAAGAGGTCAGATGGGTTGAATGGGCCGAAAGGGTATTTTAATAAGGTGATCTGTACACCACCTTCTTATAGCCGTACACCACCAAACATGCTTCACATTATACACGTTTGGTGTTGTATGGTTAAAGAAAGGTGGTGTACCGATCATAACCTTTTTTTATAAAGAAATAGACCTAGTTTGGCTTTATACAAAAAAAAAAATGGTTTATTAAACCAGTAGCCAACCCGTCCATTTTGCTAGCTAGTATAGACGGCAATATAGCATCATTCTGCAATATGTCAAACTTTAGAGTTTAGACACCTGATTAATACCACGATCTTGAATGCTATCAACAATCTTTGACTTGTCATGCCCCCCTCTAGACGAACCAAGAATCGTACCACCTCGTTTATGAATATCATTCACAACTTTGGGTGTCAATGTTCTGGTATTTTTTGAGTAGAAACCTCTGTATCCTCCCTGCATAACCAAATGTGACAGAATCATTTCATAGAAGTTAAACACTGAATTCATTCAAACTTAGATTCCTACAAAGTACTTCTAAAAAATGAGGAATCTGAATTTAGATTTTGAAGCTGATACTTACATCAATTCCAAGAACCTTGGTGACACCATACATATGATAAAGGGCACATACTAATTCCCTAATCACAGTATTTAATCCAGGACATAAACCCCCACATGTTACGATACAAGCATGCACATCATCTGGTGAAAAATAAACCTGCAACATTAAAGGCTCTCTCAACAAAGACATCTTGCTTATAATGGAAAGATTGAAAGCAAGTTAAACGAGCAAACATTATACGTTTTGGCGGGGGCCAGCCCGTCGAAAATGTACCCCTCTTGGATCGTTCTTCTGGAAAACAACCTACAAAAAGACGTAAACAAATTGGTTATGCTGGATTTACTTGCAACTATATATTGATCAGCCTGACTTGATTATATGTTAACTTACCTTTTCTGGCACAGTATCATCAAGATCGACAAAATATTGCCTGAAATTCATTCGGACATGTTGTTAAATAATAAATTATGTCAAGAACGATACATCGCAGTTTGAACCTTAAAAGATGCATATATACTCACTTTACGACGGAATATGCAGGATTGAATCGCATTGGATTGGGATATGTCTGTAAAAAATAAAGAAAACATTACAACTTTAGTATCAAATTTTTACTTTTAGTTGTTAATTTTCAACCAACCAACCAATGTAACATAGTAAGATTTCATTAAATTCATGTTAAACAAGATTGTTTCATTATTTGTCATATATATCTATAATATAATTCCGAAAATCATGTGGATTCATATTAGTTGAAACTTTAAACAATGTACCATAGTAATGCTGGAAATGTATATGTATATGTAAATTTGTTAACATCTCAAACACCAAAATGTTTCAAAAAAAATAACAAGGGAAAAAAAGGAAAAATAATGAAAGCATTTACATTGAGATTAGGAATATAATCAGACAAATGAGGAACATCTTCAAGAACATAACCATATTCTCCTGTTTCAATCTTCATTTGACCATTCTTGTGTTCTTCCATTGTTTTTTCTTATTAATAAACAACTAAGTTGCAATTTTTCCAAGAATCAAAAGATATGGTTTATTTCTATTTAATTTAATGTTCTTTAATGGAAATCACATTTGTAATCAATGGATATTTTTAGCTATAATCATGTGGGTCAATTTCTATATTTGAAGAAAATATGAGGACCCGGGTTTATAGGAGAATGTTGTAACTTTGAGACATTTTTTTAGAGTCATAAATATTGATTTGGTAACCTTAAAGGGAACCACAAAAGATTGAACGGATAATAAGTTCAAATTTTGAGAAACATATATTTGGTGCTTGCCATTAAAACCAAGGCATTGTGTTGGTTTCCAGCTCTGTTTCTAATCTTTACTTTGATCATGTTTTATACAAAATTTTAGATATAATGTTATTATAAAGATATGTGTCAACTGTTAAAAGATCTCAAATAATAGTAACTTTATTTTGAGTCGTGAGGTTGATTTTACTAACCCTCCTAAAATCATCCAATAAAAATTATCCAACTCATTTCAGCATTTCAACCTTCCCAACCAACTCTT
>JANDBE010000001.1:43894531-43905592 GCA_024320915.1 Erigeron philadelphicus
CGTCTAAACCCAAACTAACATGCCCAGAAAGATGACGGCCCGGGTCACGAGTTTGATTTTGTTGCTTTGTCGGGTCACAGGTTTGCACGGGTCGGGTCGGGTGTTGACCCGTACACATGCCTAAATTTATCTACCGTTTTTTTTTTAGAGTCATCGACACTCATCACTCCTGGAAAATCAAACTCAAAACAGGAGCACTTTATTAGCTCGATGAAAAATTAATTATTAATAATTAACATTTATTGTTAGTAAAGATGGTATATAAATACTGAAATCAAAGATGGAAATCAAAAGAATGATTTTTTGTTTACAATTAGTTGTTATATGACATAGGGGCACTATGAAGTTCTACACGTATCATAAAGGTATTATAAAGTATAAGATGTACAATATGAGTTGTTACAATTCAGAAAAAAAGAAAAATAAAAAAAAAAATCAAAACCTCATAAATTTATCACTTCACGTAATAAAACTCAAAATTTGTGGAAAAAATATGGATGCCTACTGTACATTTGAAAAAAAAAATTATTAGATTATTATACATATTATAGTACTTGTGATAATTCCCTTGGTAAAATTATGATACTTATCATGTAATGCATGTAATCTAGGTATAGAAGTAAAATATGTACTTCATAGTTAGCTCAAGTGGTTGAGCGCCTGCTTTACAAGCAGGAGGTCTTGGGTTCAAGACTTGGGAAGTGCATAGGAAAAAGTCTTTCTATAAAAGCTTGGCTTGGGTATACCCAGGTTCAAGTCTGAGGGTTCAGGGTTTACCCCTATTGATCGTCGTGCCTTCAGACGGATTAGTAGGGGGTTTTCCCCCCATCGGATATTTGAAATAGACATTTATACTTCGAGGGAGCTCTCTAGCGCGGACCCGGTTAAGACAACGTATGCTAGACCTCTCGCTGTCGAACCGTGACACGAAGTTTACAACGAAATTCACCTTTCAAAAAAAAAAAAGAAAAAAGTTTTCCTCCCTCTCCTCTCCTTTCTTTTCTTAAGTTAACTAAAGAATACAGTGCACCTCTTTTGAAGAATATATAAAATTTAAGAGCTTATTGAACATCCAAGCAAAATTAACGCTAATTAATGTTTGTTAATGGCATTTTATTAGAAGCAGAATACAAAAGTTGTTGTTATTGATGATGATATATACTTAAGCTAGTTAATATTGACGAATCAGTTACATAATAATAATCTGCAGAAGGAGTTCGTGCGGGAGTTAGGTCAGCATCCATCGCATGTGTTGCCAGTGCGATTCCTACGGTTGGTACCTTATATTGTTTATATATAAGTTTTTGCTTCTTCTTGTTTCGATGTAGTATATATCAGATAAATGGTAGGCTGGCGACGGGTGTACTCGTAGAATATTTTCTTTTTTGCCCCCAAGAAAAAGAAACATAGATGAGGGAAGGCTAGATTTTGCTTTAATGGACGTTGGGTTAGAAAACGGTCATTTGTTTGTTTAGTTTATTAAATCAATGAGGTTCTAAATATATTTCACTGTGAAATGAGGCAACGCTTTTGGTCCTATGGTATACTAAAAGGTAGCTGTAGTCGTTTTGAGTTTACAATATCATTTCTGACAGCAGAGCATTTAGCCAACTTGAAGGCGCTCTTTTGTGCTTTATTATATATCTAAATATGAATATTAAAGAGCAGTCATGTTTGTTAGATGTGCCATGTTGTACCGTTTATTTCCTTACTGTTTATACCCCAAGTCCATGGCTTTTTTTATGTTACCTCCTAATTATTTATTTACATGATGACTACGATAAGAAAATATTTTGACCATAAGTTGTTTCTGGACAAGGCTAGAACCACTGGTATGTTACTCATTTTAATACTTTATCGGAACTAAAGTTATAAAATATATGTAATTCTTTTCATGATTTCAGTTGATTGCTGTTCGAACTCTTCCATGGGCAAAGGCAAACCTGAATTATACTGCTCAGGCACTCATCATATCTGCTGGTACATTCTAAATTTAATTTCTTCCTTTATTCTTTGTATTATTCTGTGTTCATTTCAGGCATCTACAGAATGTATATTCAAAATTGAATTCTCATTGTAATTTGACAATTTGCAGCTCTTTGAAACAAGGGAAACTTAGTATTCTCGCATCAGTTAGACTTGTCTAATAACATTTGCATATCTATATAAGTATCTAGCGATAACAACACACTAGATCTTTTTGAAGGTTACCCCTGTTCCATAGTTGCACACAGAAAGATACGGAACTCTTCATTAGTTTCTGCAGAAAACTTAGCTATAAGGAATTTTTTGCGTCAAATGTATCATGTTCGCTTCTGAAAACCTATACATATTATATACTTCTCAAATCGTTTTATTTACATACTTAAAAATCTATTGTAGTAATAATGTATCATGTAATCATAAAAGTACATTAGTTGTTTATAAAAAAAATTTGTATTCTTATGATTATGATTTCTCCTTTATCCAGGGGTGTTTGTCTTTAGGTTCTGAAGGTGATATTAACTGATTATTGTGTTTTCTAGTCGTACGTTATCAATTTCTAGTGTTCTAGTATTAAATTGATTATGAGATATCTAACTCAAATAATCAATTTTTTAAAAAGTGGTTGCAAGAAAATTGATATACTTGAATGACCAGAAGTTGGCAAACACTCTACAACTGATTGCCTGATTCTCACAACTTCAAACAGCAAAAACAAATCCAAATACTATACGATGCAGCCACTTTGTTACAACTGATTATCTTATTCTTCTTATTTCATATGTTATGATTGTTTTTGGAATGCATATCTTAGCACCCCCTTAAAACCATAAGGGATGATCCTTTTGACAGTTTTTCTTTGATGTATGAAGGTTCTCATAAAGGTGATGTATGATTTTTTTTGAAACAGCATCAATTGCAGCATACTTTGTCACTGCTGACAAGACCATCTTGGAGTGTGCAAGGCGAAACACACGTAAGCTCTATAATAAGCCTTCTTAAAGAGATGACAACTGGTACACAACTCCCTGGTGTTGTCCATTGAGTTTAAGCTTTCTGGGTTGGGTGCACCTTCTGCCATG
This sequence comes from Erigeron philadelphicus, assembly GCA_024320915.1. Classification (NCBI taxonomy): domain Eukaryota; kingdom Viridiplantae; phylum Streptophyta; class Magnoliopsida; order Asterales; family Asteraceae; genus Erigeron; species Erigeron philadelphicus. The sequence continues at coordinate 43,897,597 of JANDBE010000001.1, forward strand.
CCGTTTTGTCTAGCAGTGAGATGCCTAAACTTCAATTTGTGTTCCTTTCTATATAGTTCGCTTAATATGTCGTTAAAAGATCAACTTTTTGCGCTTTTATGGGTCAAGTTTGAAGCAAGTCTTAAATAAGTATTCTCTGGCAGTCTAGCTTTTTTGAATGAACTTACATTTCCTTCTCCTTTCTTGCTCCATTTTAGCTTAAGAAATGCTATATATCAGATTTTGTTTTTTCGATAGAGTTCAAAGCTATAATAACTTATTTGCCTCAATATAAACTATAAAATAATTGTCAAATTCTTATCTCTATAATATAAAGGAGTTTGTTTAAAAAACACTGGTTTGTTGAGTGCCTAATTTTGGACTGGTCGGCACAAATCATTGCTCTATACTAGATTATCATCATAATCTTAAAAGACATAACAAATTAACTTTTCTCTTCAACTAAATGTAAATACAAATGTTAATCCTTAAACTTATAAAACTTAAGTTCACGAAAATATTTAGGATTGGTTTGACAATGCAAAATTAAAGATCACAGGTTTTGGTTAATGCAACTCGTATTAGTCATCAAATGCCTATACAATCAAGCATTGTCAACAATGAAATATCCCATGTATTCGTGCTGGCGATTTCCATTGCTCAATTTTTTCATTCGAAAATCAATCACAACATTGGTAGATCTATGATGTTATTGAACCTTGTATGTAAAAGCTTAGATGAGTTAATAAAAAAGATTTTCAGAAAACTGGAACCTGTTCATATGAAAAGGATTGACGTAACTAGTATTATTTCAACGTTGTACATGCAAGTAGAGTAATCATCAAAAGGGAACTGAAAATATAATCAAGAGTTGTTAATAAAAGCTTGAAAACAGAAGAAACAATTCGAAGCTATCCTTGCTAATAACAATGAGGAAAGTTTAACTGCAAAAGTGCAAAGTACTACTCAATTTATTACAAGATCTCATTGACTAACAACAATTTGCCATCATTGTTTTTTTTCAGTAGTTTTACTAAACCTTTCTTTTTCCTTTTCCTAGTATCTAGCGAACTAACCGAATAATGAATAGAAATCCCAATGGGAAAATAAATTATGGAAAGAATACCAGTTTATCTTTATGTTCAAATACATCCTCCATGTGGTGTCAAGTTCTTGAGTCTTCAAGCTCAAAAGTGTACGTTAAAATGCATACCTATATATAGCATCAGCAACTCCATCTTCATCATTGCTGGCACCAATAACATCAGCTACGGCTTTTGTTTTCTCTGATCCATTACTTAAAGCTATGCCTAAAGAAGCCAGTTCAATCATCTCAATATCATTTTCACCATCACCAATAGCCATAACCTGGCCATCATAGGGGGAAAAAAACGAGTCAGGTCCACGAATCAAGTGGTAAGAGGTGGGAAAATATATATGATAGCCCACATTAGTTACAAAGTCACAACATTACTTTCAGGAATAAATCTCATTCTCCTAATAAAGTACATATAGACACACCATCTCTGTTTTCAAAAAAGATTAAGGCAAAGAAATAAGTTGCTAGTGAGGAAAGGCTAAATGACCTAATGCTTGGAGGAATTCAAGCGACTCCAACTTCCCTGATAAGTGGATCTAGGTTTTTTCGTAACTGCATCTTAAGATAATCTGATATTTTCATCACACCTAATCCATGACTGTCCTGCCCTTAAAAAATCCATTACAATACAATAATACCAGTTGTGAGGTTCCTTTGAGATCCCCTTCACCGTGATACTTTCTTAGTAACTAGAACCAATCATAACTAGCATCTTAATGGCTCAACTACTAAATGACATTGTTGCTGTTATAGTGTTATATCCAGGTCTAGTATCTATATTTTCAGAAAGGTACATTGGGGGGCAAGACATTATGTTTTAAGAAATATCATATTAGTTAGGATAGAAGTCTAATATAAAGTAACATGATCAATGGACATTTCACGAAACACACCTCATTTGCGGTAACACCAAAATGGTCAAGTAGCATTCGGACTCCACTGCCCTTTGAAGAACCAGCAGGCACAATTTCAAGCATATCTGGCTGTGCTTGGACAACAGAGGCCCGGCCTGAAATTGCTTCTGACCAGTATGGTCTGAGAGTACCAGCCACTCCTTCAGCAGTGTGTAGAAATAGCACCTTCTGTAATTTCCATTTTAATAGACAAGATGGCACACGTGAATATATCATAAACAGACCATCAGTTAATTTTCTCAAAAAAAATTAATTAAATACCTGTACATCACTACTTAACAGGTGGTCTACTGAAGGCATAATCTCTGCCTGTCAAAGTTTATGTTAAACAAGTGTTAGGCCCAGACATCCCCTTAAACTTGTTTGACACAAAAGTACAATAATAACTCAAGTACCTTCGGCTCATTATATACGGTGTGGAGAGAGTCTACAAGAGGATGACTATATAAGGTCAAGCAACGATTCTCACTGAATGCAATAAGTGGAATATTGTGCTCCAGAGAGTAATTAAATGCCTATGACAGTTGCAGCATATTAGGGATCCAAATTAAGACAGTCAAGTACTCAGCTACAAACAGTTATCTGGACACAGTAAACTAATATGGTCCAAACTTTAGTACGATGCTATGACAGAGAGAACAGCAGAAAACTTGAGAATTCTAGCAGAAAATACCTCTCTGCAAACATCTGGATTCAAATTTCTTCTGTGAATTTCACGACCTTGTTTACCATAAACAAGCAAACCCTATGAGATACATGTAAGGAGTTAGAGTAAGAAGGAAATATTCAAACAGAGTTGCCAAAAAAATCAAACCTGTATGAAAACACCAGGTGAATACTCTGAGGCGATCCCATCCCTACCAGCTAAGTCCACCGTCTTTAATAGAGTTATCACAGCTGGACGAGTCTATTTCAATTATTACATCGAAAATAGTGAGAAGAAGAGCAAGAACCACAGCTAGATATGGCAAAATGATCAAATCAGGATCAATGAGTAATGATGAGTCAAAAGAAGCCAAGAAATTCTTCAATTTCTTCCGGAAGCAATCATCTGCTTCTCAAGTTCCGTGAATAGCCGGGACAGTTTGAAATGGGCTGTCTTTTGTATAAATTGAAACATGCAAATGCTTTTTTGCATTATTTATAAACACCTATTAAAATAAATGTGATTGGTAGATATATTTATGAGTCCTTGGGCATTAAAAAAGAGTGAACTACTGCCAATTCGACTCACTTGAATCGTTTCACTGTTCAACTTTTCTTTTCCTCAACCCATTTATATTATTAGAAAATAACCCATAGCCAAAATCAGCTCATTCATAAGTAAATGGTCACAATTGCAATCTTTAAGGATAACAATGGCAAACAAAATTGAACAGTCACATGCAGAAGTTAGCAAAACGCTATCTATCCTTACTTTTCCAGTGGCGATCACCACCTTTACACCCCTTGATGAAGCCTCTCTTAGTGCGTGTGCATTTGTATCAGATATCTGGCTTTTGCTATTCAGTAGTGTACCTGATGTCAATAAAAAATTTGTGAAAATTAAAAAGTATGCTTGAAGCTTACATAATAAATTTAAGAAAACATTTGACGTCAAACTTACCATCCATATCACAGAAGATATAGCTGAACTTTGGCTTGTAGAACCGTAGACTTCCTGCTTTCTTCCTTCCTTTTGACAATTAAAACTTAGGAGGTGTTTGGTTTTATATTTAGAATCACTACGGGTTGGATATTAGTGGGAATGGGAATGGGGTTTGACACCCACCACCCTTAATGGGTTTGAAATACAACTAACTTGATGGGTTTGATTTCCGATTCGTAATTCCAAAGCAATAATCCAAACACTTTCAATGGGAAAGAAAGTGATACTTTCATTCCCATTCTCATAAACCAACCACACCCGTAAGTTCAAAATTTACTTGAAACAACAACATAAGGGGTGATGCATAAAACGTTTGAAGTTTTTATCAGCTATCTAGTCGAGGAACCAACTAATTTTTAGGCCACAAAAACCATGGAACTTTCTAAAAATTACGATTCAGAGTATTTTTAAAACCTAGGCAGCAGGTAACTAGTTTCTCAGTAGTAAGTTAGCACAATGAAGAAAAAAAAAGGTTACAAGTTACCACTATAAATGGTCAAGACATGTCATCTGGATGTCGACATTGACATAAAATATGTGCATTACCTTAAACTAATGTCTTTTACAAGTAGGAGGGTATAACGGATGACAACAAAGATGTTTACCTGGAATTTAAATCTGATTAAAGTTTTCTTGCCTTTTTTATGCAAATATTGCACAAATTGAATATGGCCAAACTAGATAAATCTATGGATTGTTTACAATGGGGTTTGGAATTGCCTGCTTATCTGCTTTTTGATTCTGCAGAGTAGCGGTTTTCCCGTGGTTTGGTATAATTAGGCTGCTCAGCTCAACTGATATTTGTTAGTGAAAGAATCAGTTTTAAATGAGCAGCTTGAAGTTGCTTATTCCAAAAGCAAATAAGCAGTTTTAATAAGCAACCCCAAACACTTCCCAAGTAACCAAGAATGTGAAAGTGTAAATTACCATCAGAAGTCTTTGGTAGAGAGCTTTCAGCATCTTCTGCACTTAACGCACTTTGGATCAATCCTTTGCCTTTCCACCCAAGACTTTCCAGGAGACGTTCTTCCTCCTTTTCCATTTCTGCTTCAGCTTCGTCACTAAGCTCGTGATCAAATCCCAAAAGATGCAACAGCCCATGAACCTATTCGTAATAAATCAATGAAGCATTAGATTTTTTTACCAGAAAAAGGCACAATAGATTTTCATCTTGTCGTCAGTTATAAAGTAAATACATCTGCAATAATCTCACTTTCCTTCCCAATATTCATCCCATTCATATATTACACATCTTTTTCAACATATTGGGTTAATTTTATAATTCATCATTATCTCAACCCTCTGTATAATCTCCCTTTGCTATTATCTCACTTTCTCTCTAACCTTGCCCTATCTAGATTAGTTATCTTACCACTTTATTAATATATACAGCTAATGCAAAATAGGGGTGTAAAGTGTAAACAAGCCATGCTTTTAACAAGCTACTCGATTTCGAGCATAGTAGTTTTCAACTCAAGTCGAACTCGAACACAAACTTATTACTCGATTAATTTTGACAAGTCAAAAGCTTAATAAATTAATACTCGGCTCGATCCGTTTAGTTATTCATGTCGAGCGAGCTATTCGAGTAAAGAGTCACACGAGCCCAATGAGCTTAGTTAAAGTGGGTTTTATGAGTTTTTAAATGTAAGATTAGTTTTTCATGATCATAAAAGAGATTATAAAAGTTCAAGTAATTAGACGCCTTAGTTCTTACAATCGGATTAACGTAAATACCTTGCCAGACTTGTACCTGTAAACCCATACCCACATGCACATCTACGTGTGTACACACATATACAACCACAACAATACCGGATCTTGCAGGTGCAGGGTGTGGGTGAGGTGACAAGCAGACATTCATTTCCCTACCCGAAAGTAGAGAGACTATGCTTGTAGATATGTATATACATATATGTACATATATACCTGAACACGTCAATAACTCATTACATACGGATACAAAAATCTTAAAACAAAGATAGAAAGGAGATTTTAACATCCTGGAACATGTGACAAAAATTGATACAAAAAGACGCACAATGGTCTATCATATATACACATCAAAAATAGTGCAAAGGATAAAGTCTGAGTTGGACGAACCATAAGAATGCGTATCTCATCAAGAAGAGTGTGCCCTCTTTCCTCTGCTTGTCTTGCAGCCGTTTCAACTGAGACTATAATGTCACCTAACATTAGCTGCAAGATAATAAAAAAAATTCTTAAATGTGTTTAGTAATTCATCCTATGCCTTATTTTTCATCAGAAACTCAATATTGCTATTTAATGGTTGGTAATACACAAATAGGTCTTACCATTGGAAGCTTGAGTTCAGGCACATGCTGAGACATAGAGAGCACATCGGTAGCATGGTCCTCATTTCTCCAATCTTTATTCAGCTCACGGATGAATTCGTCATTGCATAGAAGTATTGATAACTCAACACTCTCATATTGACCAATGTCATCAACAAGAGGATCCCTTGTTTTATAACCCGAATCATTTAAATGATCAAAGGCTAGTTTCATAGCCATTGGAACATTTAGACGAAGCATTTCTGCGATATCCTGCCAATATCATAACAAACTGTGTTTAAATCAAGATATAACTTTCTCTGTGGTTTAAAAACAAGTTCCCAAATAACATATTCGTTGTCAAACTAACTAATTTTTCTTATTTCATTAATTATATATATATATATATATCAAAATGAAACAGCTGCCACTTTCAAGAAGCAACCTGGGTTCGAATCTTGCCAGAGACAGAATTGAATTTAAGTGGTTAATTAACCTTGACACTATCCCTAATGGGGGTTATGTGGGTACCAATTCGGTACATGGGATCAGACAGTTCCTATCAATTTAACGTTTTTTGTATATATATATATCAAAATGTGTAAATTATGAGTGTGTCAATATAATATCTAGATAATCTAAAGTTTCTAAGTATGCATCAAACACATTGTCATTCCAATCTTAAAATCTAATACAAATATTAAAACAAGTAAATAGAAGGAAAAAATTAGGAGTGAGTAAAAACCAGAATTTCAGGATCATCAGGCATCTGTTGTTCAATACAAATCTTAACATCAAGTTGTAACTCCTTTCCTTTCGCCTTTTTCCGAACCGAAGACGACCGACTTCCTCGAACCTTCCTAAACCCTCGCTGCGACGCAAACAAGCTCGGTCTGGCAAACCTTCTGGAACGCATCCAATCTCCATCTCCATGAGAACCGAATAAGCCGCCACTATTGAATAACGATATACAAGTACGAGTAGTGGAAAATGAAAGTGAATTGGAAGATAGTGATGGTAAGGAATGTAAGAGTTTGGATGACGATGATGATGGAGGTGAAAAGATTAATGTGTGGGCGGTGGCTGCCGCCATGGATGAGGAGGAGGAGGAGGAATATTGGAGGTTGCGGAGGAGGATAGGGATTGTAGGGAGGCGATGGTGGTGCCTCATTTGGTCCGGTAATGGCGACTGCTATATCACAACTGATGTTTTCAATGAAGTCCGCAAAACTACGCCATTTACCCAATTTTTTAATTTCAACCGGATTTACCTAAAATAAGACTACCACGGTACCCGTTATGCGACAGTGTTCGGGGCAGCAACAGTATAGTGGTGGGGGCCGACATTTTGGTGGTAAAGGCGAAGTTAAATAGCGTAAATAACTGATGTAAAAGTAATTGATTTAAAGAGTTAATTGAGATATTTTAAAAGAATAAGGACTAATAGTGTAATATATTATTAATGGGTAAATTTAATTGGAAGATGTGAGATTCAGATTGTTGGAGTAAGAAGATGACTAAGGATAAAAAAGTAAATTTACATGTCATAAATTGTGTAAACTTTTAATAAGGATGGATAAATTTTAATAGGAAATATAGATTATGAAAATAATGGGATAAACTGATAAAGAAATAATTATTTGAAGGTAAAAAGAAACAAATACTCAATTTATACCAATAAAGAATGAAGGAAATATAAGAAACATAAAAAAGTTTTGAATAATACTAATATTGTAATTATTTAATATCATCAAAATAAAATAAAATATTTTTTTTCATTCTTACATATTCTTTACAAATTGTATAGAATTAAGAGAATAAAAATGATTCCAACTTCTTCATTTTCATTCTCATCTTCATTTGGCCTTTTTGATTCCATCCTACTAAATACTATCAACAAATATCATTTCAGTAATTGAATGAGTCAATAATAAAACAACTATAGAAGTTTAACTAAATATATAAAGGAGGTAACAAGTATGCTGATGATTTTGTGAGGAGGGAAAGATTTTGTATTTATATATGTGATTTTCATGGGGGGAGTTTGTGAAGGGGAAACATG
>JANDBE010000001.1:44055777-44068599 GCA_024320915.1 Erigeron philadelphicus
ACAGTTTTTTAGGTTACCGGAAAAAATGGGCGATGATGATACAAATGTTCGTAAAAATGGGACTCGGATGATCCGGGGCGTATCTTGGCGGGGTAAACCCTTCGGGGTTTGCAGCCATGGCGTCTCCGACTTCCGATATTCCCGACCCCCAAATTCTGAGCCCTAGTTATATTTTTTATAAAAAACGTTTACATTTTTTAGTTTTCCGGCAACTAGTTTATATTTCCGGTTATATTGTATTGTAGTTTTGAAATTGGCAAATTGGCAAATTGGCAAACACTACACCACGTTTTTTGGTTAGTTTTGGCTAGTTTTTGGCTAGTTTTTTGTAACGACACGTGGCAACTTGTGATTCGCCGATACCTTGCCAAAACTTGCCAATTTACCAATGCTAACCGATTACATCCTTGCTCCTTATTCAACCGTTCCCCATAAAGCAACAAAAAAAAGGTTAAGAGCCAAAAAAAAATTGCACCAAATGAAAAGCGAATGGGCGCCAAACATATAAAAAGAGGAAAGTAGCGCTGTGAATTTCAATCAAGGTCTCAAAAATCCCAAATTAACCATCTTCCTCAATGGCGTCCGCTTCACCGCCGAATTCACCTCCCGACAACACGCACCTCGTTCCACTCTCCGACGCCCACTCCTCTCTTTCCTCTGTCATCTACGGTATCTCTCTCTCTCTCTCTATACATATATATATATATATATGTATAGATATACTCACACACAAACACCTGATAATTACTTTCGAAATCAACGAATGATCGAGTTCAATTCGCATAAAATTCTATATCATGTTAAGCTGATTAATTAGCAAATTCTACTTATATAATTAGGTTAATAGACTCATAAACATTTTTCCGATTAGGTTAGAATGTATTATATGCATATTACTACATTTTATAGAATTTTGTTAGTGTATTGTGTCTGATTATTTGTTATAATTAGATTCGAGAAGGCTATTCGGTTATTATTTTCTATACTGCAATCATTTGTACCGAATGTTGATCCTAATTAGTTAGTAATTTAGATCCACACAGTTTTCTGATCAGATGTTCAAACTGCTTTATGTATGTTATGATTAGATGAGTTATGATGTGAATACGTTTTCATTAGTTCTACGTACTACATTTTGTCGTAGTTGATTGTAAATAAAATCTCATAACACCGTGCATTTTATTCTTAGTACTATGATAATTTAGGCTACACGTTGACATATTAAGTTAGTTGTTTAGAATGGCACGTTTTTTTAGCTCAAGTTTCGATACAAGTCTGTTTTAAGGATTTGATTAATATCGAGATACAACGGTATATTGAGTGAATTTGCTATCTAGTTTTGTTTCGTGCTTGTTTTTGGTTTTTAATTGTCATGATGTTTGCAACTAGAGGAAAGAAGAAATAGGAAAGCTAGGGGTAGTTATTTGCTTACACTACTAATCACAGTATACTTTTACGTCTGACAATAGCCTTATTCAAAATAAAAACTAAGAAAAAGACTAGAGTTCACTGTGACACCAAACTGATTCTTGTATACTTATCAAATCTCTTTTTCCGTGTGATAGGCAATGGCTATTTGGTTTTTATATGATAGTAAATAGTTATCCTGTTATTAAGCAAATGTAATTTCGTCACTCCATGATTCTTGTTTGAAGTGTTGTATATTTTAATTAATTCGTGATTGGTCTATATGAAATATCCGATTGCTGGCCATTGGTGATAGGAACGCAATCTGTAATTCTATAGACTTAACCAAGATCAGGATATAATAAGTTTTAATTTGCATTTGCCCCATGGTTCGGTTATTACTACTCTGATAAGTTTTACAGCTACTCATGTTTGTATGTTTGACTTCTACTGTTAATGAATACATCTCTGACGAGGTTTTGTTAACTTTCTTGTATGCAGAAGCTTTATTTGCTCTACTTTGAATGGCTCTGCTTCCATCTTATATAGTACTTTGACTACTCTTGTGTATTTGCAGATCTTTCACAGCAAGTGCAAGCCGGAATGGAAAATATGCTTAAGATGATCAGGTGAGTAAACTCTTAAGAAAGCCAGTATTAGTGTTAGAGTAAGGGCCAGTGTTCACTTGATTAACAAAGAGATTGTGAGAGCTTTATGACGAGTACTGTTTTTGTCTGATTATCTCATTTCACTGTTTTACATGCGGCATTTGACCAAGTATATGCTCACACTCTCTAATTAATATAATGGCCCTTTGTGGTGGCACCTGATAATATCTCGTTTGAAACTCTTTATGCTCTCTTTGCCACCCCTATCCAGACTCTGATGGCTGACTTTTAATTTAATACTCGAGAGTTATCAAAGTGATCTTACTGGCTATTACTCTTAGGTCTATGTGAATGATCATATACATGAAGGCGTCTTTCTGTCGCTCCTTGTCTCTGTACTTATTTCTAATTTCTTTCATACACAGTGAAATTGACCATAGCTCTGGTGGAATAATAGAAGACATTGAGAAGTGCAGAGAGTCTGCTCTTGAGAGGAAAAGAAATTTAGAGGATGACAAAGAGCGTTTCCAGAAAGCAGCTTACTCTGTGTTAGACATGCTGAATAACAGGGATCGTAGCTAAAGTTCTGGTAAGCATTGACCCTTTACTAATTTGTTTTAATCTTTCGTACAGTTATCTTTTCAAACTGTGTGAAACAGATGCTATATAATAGGTCATTATATTCTGCAGTCCTTTATCTTACATTCTGCCTACATACTTGCACACACTTTAAAAACTGAAGTTTAGTGCAACTTCTTTTTTGGAAAATGTTTTGGATGCTATATCATCATGTATTTAAAATATATACAAGTGGTCATCCTCTCTTAGAGCATTAAGATCTTCCACTTGAGATGCATCAGACATGAGAATCATGGTTCCTCTTTGGCCAAACTTCTTCTCTGCATGACAATATAACTAGGTTGGAAGCCTCTTAAATTAAAAAATGAATATATTTCATTTAAGAGAAGTTAGTTAGTTCCAGTCCAACATAAGCAACTATTCATCTAAAATTGTATATGGCATTCACATAAGTTGTTCTATCTCATAATGCACTATTTGGAACCGGATTGCTTACCTGCTAAGTTCAAAAGTTCCTCTATCGATGCTGGTAGGTGGACAAGTTTTCCTGTCATTTTTCTGTCTGTTTCTTCATTTGGATGGTGGCCATGGATTACAACCCTTAAGGGAAATGTGTTTGAAAGCACAGAAGTGGGTGTTCCTGCATATAATAGCAGTAAGTTGTTAATTAGATTATTCAGCCTATCATAACATAAAAGAAAAAAAATATATGACTATTCCATTTATTTAAAATATTAACAATTTAGTGTAGAAAGTCGGAAAGTGGTTTGGCCCTCATTTAACTACAAGTGAAAAGTTATATTATTGGAGACTATGGCTTTCAGATTATCCTATCAGAATGTTCAAAGGTTTTCCTTATTGTTACTTTAGTTGCTTTTCTCATTTATCTTTACTTGTGAGATACTTTAACAATAACCAACCTTCTCTATCTTCTCGGCCATAGTTTGAGGCTTCATGGTTTTTTGATTCGCCAGTTGGGGTGGTTTGCTGCAATGAGTATGTAAAGAAAAATGTTACCTTTAATTTGACAATGCTCGAATTTCGTAGCTCCTACAAATTAGTTGTATAAAAATGCCTAAATGGGGACTAGTTTACACTGATCACGAAGTATATAACTGTAAATTGTAAGTGGCGAGGTCTTTGCTTCAGCAAGACATTTTTATAATGCCAAATTGTATGAATATATCTTTACATATTTTCAGCAATCAGTATGCTAATACTTGCTTATACTTCATGTGCCACATCATGTTCTCGGGTGTTTTATATGTAGGAATAATATAGAATATGCTCTTAAAGAAGCAGAATATAAAGACTTATGAAGATATTTTCTAACAATTATTACATTGATATGAAGGCGAGACTTATGTTAAATACTCGATAGAAGTTCAAAAAACAAGAGTGAAGATTCTTAAATCACAATAACTTGTTTGAAATGAATATTAAGAAGTAAAGAAAGTATAATGATGGATCACTGTCAAACTGAATAATAAGTTATGCTTAATTTAATTTAACTAAGCAAACTTGTTCTATGGATGGCTAACAGGTTACACAGTTACTTCATGTATATTTGTTCTTATGTATTAGCACATCCACCACGCTAATTAGCCTATTTTGCACTATGAACTAGTTAACTGAAGTAAAAATGTCAATCAGTTGTGGAAACATCGAAATTCCTATGTCCTATAAAGATTTATCCATTGAGTTAGCACTTAGCAGTTATGATAATGCGGCAATTGTAGATATAATCTACTGCCATACAACTCTATTCAGTATTACCTCAATATTCAAGTCCATCAGAAGCTCTGTCAATAATGGCATCTCATCTTGCACCTCCTTCTTTAAGTCCTTCAGATACTGTGAACATTTGAACAAACATGTCAGTCTACAAATGAGATTTATGTTAATTAAGAGGCTGTGAAAGTAATATGACATGGCCACAAGAACAGGCTTGCATGTTGTCTGGCTAATCGGGATTTGTTTGTTAATATTAAGGAGTTTTTGAGATATATTATTTTGAGCTTTATAGTTCAAATCTAAAGACATATTTGAATGAGACCTGTGTGAAGTTTGACATTATTGTCTTTCCGTCTTCATCAAGTGGCTGCACTAGTTGCTTGAAGTGATGATGACTAATCCGGACTACCTGAGAAAGTTTCTTGCTTCTCACTGTGAACGGTTGGGGGATGTTGAAGAACACCCCAATTTCCCCAAACATATCCATCGGGCCTAATTTTAATAAGAACTGGAACATAGAAAGGTACATTGCTTAATACCGTAACATCAAATACACATACAAATCATAATTTGTGTTTATCAGTTTTGCAGATTATAATATCTGTATAATCTTCTCCTCATAATAGAATGTTGTTTAATTTGTTGATTTTTTTTTTATGTCTATGCATGATCTAAGCTATTTAGTGTCCTTATGCAGTACATACACACTGTAGAATTTTTCTCATAAACCCTGGTTTTTATTATCATATGTTTTTTTACCCAGGGGCAGGATACCGCAGACTTCTTTTGCACATGTCAGTTTTCAAGAATGTTGCAGTCAACTCGATATGGTTTTAATGGTATGTAAAACTTGTCAAATTCTTGTTGGATTGAAGCTTCGTACATTATCTCAGCTTGGTTTTTGATACACTAAGAAGATGTTAGGTCCAGTGCACTTACATTTTGAAAAGCCTTACTTTCAAGATATATAGTTATATACAGTAACCTCTAGGTGTGTTCTATTCATCTGATTTAGTGATTTTTATGTGTGACCATATATTCAGTGGTCATCATTCTACAACTATCTGCATATAAAGTTGTAAGATTGCATATCCACATTATTAAGGTGCATCCTATAGTCTGTTGATGCCTTGATGGTATAAGCACTACTGTGCGATCTGGATCTTTACATGCTAGTTAAATGCTCAATTTTATGTTGTCCAGACAGAATATGTATACCTGCTCCATTCCATTTTTGTGTGTCAGCACCTCCTGAAATTTGTAGGCAATTAGAATTCCAGATGGAGACATCAAATATGCATTTTAGTTATAAAAGATAATATACCATGGCTCCAGATACTACAATATAGAAATCTGTAGGTATCTCATTTTGTAGTATAACTTCAACCTTGGGTGGAAAGTATTCTGCTTTCAAATCTGTAACCTGCAAACAGAAACCATATTACCATAATGTGTTCAGAAAATAGATCACTGTCCATGCTTGGTAGTCCAGTGTATTAATAGTAGTGTTGTACGAGACAGGAAACATACCAATTGCCTGCTGAGGTCTTCTGAAATGCCTTTAAAGAGATACGTCTTCTCAACGGTTTTCCGGAATAGATGTTGGGCAATGCTAGATCTAATTGCTTTTGGTAGGTCCTCTAGAACTTCTTCTTGCTGCAGTTCAGCTGTCTTGAACTTAAGTTGCGTATGTGCCAACATTTGTTCTTTCAACCCTTCAGGAAGTCTGTTCTTGCTTGCATATCTTAAGATTTCATTGATCGAATCCCTCTAATAGCATTATAGAGATATATTAGATGGCGTAACTAGTGGTGGAAAATGGGCATGTTGGTTAATGGACTAAAGTAGGTCTGGAATTGATTAAGTTATAATATAACCCTTCAGGAAGTCTGTTCTTGTTGCATATTTTAAGATTTCATTGATCAAATCCCTCTGATAGCATTATAGAGATTGATTAGATGGCTTAAGTAGAGGTTGAAAAATGGGCACATTGGGTATAGGTTAGTATAGCTCTGGGTTTAAATGAGGTGTTATAATATATGTTCAATTGAGTTAGGTGGGGTTGACCCTACTGGTCTACTTATAGTCCAATAAATAATTAAAGACTCAAAAATGAATACAAAGACTCTGTTGCAACAAGAATAATTGGTTAATTAATATAACTTGATGTAGTGGTGGTAAGAATTAGGAATTCACTTTGGCGGGCTTCAACATGAATGACAGTTCCCCTTTACCTTATATTTTTATATTTGACATTTGACCCATCTGGCCCGTAAGGCATACATCATAACTAAGTCAACCCTTTCATAAGTAAATGGGTAGAAAATGTCATATCTTGGCTTAATCCAATTAGCAATTTAGTTAAATCAAGGAGGTACTTACCAAGGCAAAAGTTTTGACAGCACTATGGACGACTAGATTGGTCATGTTACCGATTAGATAAGAAGTGAGTCCGATGTTGAACAACATATAAAAGATATTGAACACCTTCTCCCCTGTATTTACTGCATGCAAATCTCCATAGCCCACTGTAGTAAGGGTCACAATTGACCAGTACATTGAATAGGTGTATCCCAGCCAAATGCTTCTATCCTCAAAGTTGCCATTGCCATTAATAGATCCAATCCATGTATGATCTGAGGGTTCATGATGAGTGGCTATCCAGTAGTAGAAGCAGCCTGCTGAGTGTACTGCAAATAATGTTACCTGTGATTAAACCATAAGTTAGTCTAGCAACATGACATTCATTGGATGGGGATGTGGATGTGACAAGGTACAGCAAGTTGGATCATCTGTTAAAACGGGTAAAATTCTTGTAAGAGTCCAAACGGGCTAAGCAGGGATAATTTGCTATTTACTATCACTTTTTTTTGGTCCATTTCGTTACGAGTAATCTTTGCATTAATTATTGTAATTATTGTACGCATTATAAATCTAGACTTCGGGAAACTTCTCACTCATTCGATACACTATGTTTTCGTTTTTAGTTAAAGTGTTCTATTCAGCTCATCTGACCCGTTTAATATTAATACATTATGAATGGCTAAATGATTCCACCTTTAGGGTTATAAGTCAACCAGTTTTTAAGTTGTGTTATAGCAAGTATGATTAAGTAGTACTAACAAATACAAGTTTGAGGGTTCTTGTCCCGAAGTAGCTGAAGCGTGTATCCTTTTCTAGCCTGTTCACGAAACAAGTGGTCGTCAGTGGATGTTTATCCAAAGCATACTAACATTTGGAATAGAACATTCTATAAGTACTTATACTAAGTCAATATTATTATGGTTTCTAGTATCTACCTTGAGAAGAGCTCGCTAACACGCCTTAGCCGCCACAACCTTAGCAGATTAAGGAACCCAAAGACCTCCCCACGGTGCAGCTTTCCAGTAAAGATTCGGTATATCGTTTGAAATGGCAATGTTGATGCCACATCCATTGGGAACATCATATGAGTAACGTACCTTAAAAAACACACAAAATGGAATTGTTAGGGCAAGTTTTTGATGCATTTCATGGTTCTTAGAATGGTCTGTTTAGGATACCTTGTGGCTATCTTTTTATGATCATCAACAAGCAGATACGTTGACTTATCCAAGTATGCCACGAAGAAAGTTAAGATGATGTCACCGACAAAAAAAAAGTCGACAACCAAATCTACGTAAAGGAGAGAGCCTGTAGCCACCTTCTTAAAAGCTAGCTCAAATGGCGACGACCATGCCGAGTATATAACCAATACCACTAGAAATGCTTGCCACCACCTGCATCCTTTTTTGAAGTCAACAACAGGGGTTTTTTAACTTTGACTAATTTACTCATGTCTCGACTCAAATTAACCATAAATAGTTATCTTTAATTATATCTATAGTCAAACAGGTCGAATAAGCTGTAAGTTGCTGAACTTTTCTTTCCAATGCATACAACCTCTTGAGTCCTTTTCTTATCAGATCTGGTTTATCATTGCAAGTTGTTTTACTTGTGTGTAGTCATTTATTTCATCATCCACGTATAAGTAGAATGACAAAAGGTGTTTATAGTTCTTTTTTTTTTGAACTGCACTAGCGTATCGTTTTGGCCAGTAACCCAACAGCTAGTTAAAGTGTTTCTAGGGCTCCTAGACCTAAGATTTTCATGTGGGATACGAAACCACTTAAAGTAATAATGAATGATCTAAAAGAGTCCCTTAAGTGTTAGTGAGTATTAGGGTCAAAAACCCATTCCTTGTTGATTAAGTAATTATGTAGGATATATGAATGAAGCTATGTCGTATATATGAATAACTCAATCGTTGATGAGATCCTGAATACTTATGGTGGGAAACTGGGAATACACAATGTTTTCGTTCTACTTGTGTTTGCATTGCGCCTAATGCCTTGGCCCTTATTCCTTGAGCTTTATGGTTTTATGGATGCTTATCAATCAGTTAACTATATATAATGTGTCCCCCATCATTTCTGCTAACCTTAAAACTTCCAAGTGTTTTGAAAAATTAAGCGGGGAATTGACTCAAATTTGGGAGGTTAGCTTTCCAAATTGTTGTCTTTCTAAGAAGTTATATTCGCGAAACAGTGAAATTTTTTATTTGTGAAACTTTAAAAACTATATAGTGTTAACAGATATCTGAAGATGTTTCAAGTGTATGTGCATGTCGTAGAAAGGGTCATATTGCAAGTTATATTCTATTAGTAACAAATTATAGTGACCAAAAGTTTTTCCGCTTCATGAGGCCATGGGAAAAACTTTGACAGTGATAGGAAAGGGGTATGTGAAGTTGTACAATACAAGTACGTAGATATAGCGTAAATATACATTAGTAATCTACTAATTAGGGAATACAAAATTATTGTTAATGAAATATACATATTTTACTGAAGTGTTTCGTGTGTAACATGGTAAATATTCAATGATCTGATATCTGTTTGTTTCGTGTTATGACTTTTCGAAAACATTAAACTAATCAATTAATCATATATATTTGAGTTGCACGTTTTTTGTTATAGAATAATAATACAAATAAAGTGATGTTCTTATTTTGACAGAAAACAAGAACTTGGATGCAAGAGAATATTTGAGTGTTTCATCCCATGTACTTCAAATAATGTTTCAATCTTATGATGGAAGTTATAAGAATTAATTGCAACTAATCAAATAATCCTAAACTATGAAGAGTAATTGGATGGAAATTCATGATCCATGCATTTGGTATCTACTAATCTCCCAGTCATGCTAGTATCCAGGTAATTCTCAACCAATTAAAAAGCCCCTGATTATCTCAAGTTTGTCTTTGACAAAACTCGAACTTAAGACCTCCCCTGAAAAGTGGCGATTGGTGGTCATTGAAATGGTTAATAATCCTAAACTATCTCATATCAAAATTTAAACCTTTTATTTACTCTGAATGGCAAAAATCTTTACCAAATAGGCTAAAAGGCAAAAATCTTTATCGAATGGGTTAAACTTACATTGGTATTTAATAAGTTTCTAATGAGCTTTGTTTTCGATAATTAGTTTAATCTTGTAAACTTAGTCACTTTTTTATGCAAATTATTGTTTATTATAAGCTTAAAGAATGAAAAGTAAATTAAAATTTTGAGACTGATGAGTGTGAAAATGATTATGGGAAGGGCAAAGGCATTGACTCTACCTATTTTTCAATTAAGGTTTTTTATTTTTATTTTTATTTTTTTAATTTAAGGTTTTGTTTACCTTTTCAAAAAAGGGACTTTTGTAGGTTATCAAGTTTTACCGATTGGTCAGCCACAAGTAATAACATAACATCATAAATTAGGTAATTCAAAACTTTGCAATATCAAGTACATAATAAATAAATGAATTATAGCTAGCTTTTTTGTTTTTTGTTTATGCCCAAGGGCGAAAATTTATCGCATCAAGTACATGTATTTTGCTAGTTAAATACCTTTTTATGTATTTTGCTCTTATCGGAATGCTGATAAGTGATAATTTGAACTTAAAGGACATTGGTTGTTTTTGTTTGAATTAAACAAGGATAAAAGGTGATAAACATACTTAACGTTTTAGTTATTGTATTTAGATTATCAAAGTTGAAAGCATACTATAATATAAACATTTAATAGCAAGTGGTTCAACTGAAAAACCATTTTTGATCATCAAACTACTTTAATTAAAAAATCGATCGATTTTAAAATATTGATATTTATAGATCGAGTTATATAAGCAGATTATGAATAACTTTGTGTCAGCCCAAGACAGAAAACCAGAAGTATTAACTAATACGAAATCGATTAACCATATGTGGTCAAAGGTGTGGAATTTTATCACTTGTATAGTTTGATACGTATTTTTTTTATAAATAACTAAGTAATTGCATGCACTAGTTGGCTAGTTAATATATATATCCATGCATTATTTACAACCTTTAATCATGCAAAGATCAAAACTTGAAGAAACAAACCACTTACCGATAGCGACGATCATAAGGAGCAATGACATATCTCTTAAGAGGAGGAGAGTCACCACCAATAAGAGTTCCGAAAGCTGGCAAGAGACTGCTCGACACTGATGCCAAGTTGTTCATGAAATCCCCACTCGAATGCCTCCGGTATAACAATGGCATCGGAGATCGAGTTTCCGATGACTTTTCTCTCATCTTGGCCCCTTGAATTGAAAGAGAGAGAAAGTTAAATTGTGATCTATACTTTGTATTTGATGTATGATGATTATTTTAAAGATTAGGAGGACTAAGTTAGTAATTAAAATGGTATAGGGGACTGTGTTTATTCTATTGTTTAGTACATTATTTTGATTAAAGAAATCCAAATGACAATAACATTTTGCTTAGAAATTATGTTAATTGGTTTGACTTTTTGTATAAGTACAAAATTTAAATTGGTATAATTAGACAATGGGTTAAATAACCTTGGAGGCTCCAGAAGATTGATCCCGTTGATTATATATGGCTTATCGTTATTCAGATGTAACTTGGTTTTTATCTTAAAAATAGAAGAAAGGAAAAAAAAAGTTATAAAAAGGAACGTATGATCAATTAAATATAAGTAAAGGCCGGTCTGATAAAATGGATCTTCAGAGTTCAAATGGACAATATCTAACGATGACGACTTAAGTAGTTCACAAAACAATTTGAAACAAGACGGATTAATCAAACACTATTTTTTATACACTTGGGTCTTACTTTTAATTTTGTATTTGCATATAACTTGTAAAATTGGTCCTTCATATACCTTAGAACTAGTAATATACCTCCACGGCTCCACGTATTGTTGGGAAATTTTGTTTTGCTAAATATAATATTACATCCACTGATCCACACACCTTAAGATATGTTTGCTTTAAAGTATGTAAATATTAACATTTTAAATATGTTTAGTCTATAAACATTAATAATAGAAGTAATGCTAGTAACTCAATTACTGCCTTACTGGATACCACAAACTCATATATTCAAGTATTCAACTAAAAAATATTATAGTAATACAATTTTCTATTTATCTCATGGAAAGAACTCAAGAAGTAAATAAAAACAAAGAAAAAACCAATAAATTTAATTAGTGCCGTATATAATTAAAAACTTTATCTTATGAGAATATCTACTAACTAGATTAAACCCAGACTTTATACGGTATTGACTGAGAACATAAATAAAACACACAATAACTGATAGTTATAATATTATTCATAATTTATAACAAGATATAAAATTTGTATATTACGACTGATACAAACGATAAAATTATAATTTTTGAATATATGACATACGTCAAATATATTAAAGCATGACTAATAAAAGATAAATATTAATCTATAAATCCTAATTTTTTTTATAATATCTATTCATTAAATATAATATAATATATACTCTTCAAAAAATAAATATAAATACAATAGTTTAAATGACATGAGATGCTTAAAATTAAAAAATTAATGGAAAATGACACATCATGAAAGAACCTACATGACATGCTCACATAATTACTAATTAAACAAAAACATATACTCTCTTAGTTATATAGAGATATCTAAATACCTAAATGATTTTAAATATTGTTTAATACAAATTAAATAAAAACTTTTGGAACTAAAATTGTGATAGGCAATATAAATCTCAATGACCCAATCCCGAATACGAACCCAAAACATATGATGGACCAACCGGAAAACCAAACCTAGAGATGATAATTATAAAAGTGAAAAACATAATAAAAGAGAGAAGAAAAAGGTTCGAGTTTGAGTTTCTCTAAAGTTAAAACTAATTTTTTAATAGTAAAATTGGAATATTTTGACCATTATATTAAAACCAATAGTCATAATTTTAAAAAAAAAATTATATTAAATCATGACTATTAATTCTAATCTAATAATCAAAATATTTTCAACTTTACAACCAACTTTCAAACATATTACTTCCTTTATTAAAGGAAAATGATGTGAATAGTGAAGCAGCTAGGTAGGCTGCTGACTCAGCAGCCTGTCTGGTTGCTTTTTTTTTTTTAGGTTATTG
>JANDBE010000001.1:44156915-44167849 GCA_024320915.1 Erigeron philadelphicus
TTATATCGACGTAAAATAACGATACGACTAAATTGTTACGATTTTTTATGATTTTTGCCTATTTTTAATTATTGTTAAGAGTTTTTTGCACTTTGGTAGTTTTCATTTATCATTTAATTGTACAAATACGTCTTTATGAGTTTTATTATTAGGATAATCTTTTAAAAGTTTAAAATAGTTACATTGACGGGTATCTTATATTTGTTTGACTCGTAGCACCAATAAATAATACATCATTTCCAAAAAAATTACACTACATGGATATAGCAGACCCGTAGCCCGGGCTATTCCTAGGGTCTATGTAGGTCCGCCTATGAGCAAAAAATCATCTAAGGACTAATCCCCCTAAATCCAACCTTATAACCAGGATTAGTCTTGGACCCACCTTTTATTTAATTATATACTCACAAAAAAAAAATTTAATAAAAGAAAAATGTCTAAACATTCGTCATTCGGGGGACGAGTGGAGAAGGATGAGTCTAAGGACTAGTACAACCCCGTGGTGTACAAGGGAGGGCGAGTCCAAGGACTAATCCTTGACTAGTACATAAGGCACGCTCTAAAAGGAAAAAGAAAAAAGATTTGATTGAAAGAAATATATGTATATATGTGTAGTCTTGATTAGTAGCCTGACAAAAGAGAGGACATTATGTACTTGTTTATTCTTATTTTTATTTTAGCAAGCAATATTAGATTGTGCGGAATAAGGCGTCTCAAACACCCCATCTCCTTGCCACATCACAAAGCACGCCCTTTTTTCTCTGTCACATTTATCACGCCCCTTCGGTTTTTTTTCTCCATTTGCTTGCCAAGTCACAAACACATCATCTATTATCTTAGAAAAAGTATAACTGAAGACATAAGGAACGCTTTGTTCCGGATAGCCTTATAGGTTAAATTACCAAATATTTACATATATGGATTTGTTTGTTTAAGATATTTGGAAAGACGAGTTTTCGAATTAGATGTTTACCGGGTATTTTCGTGACCATTTTTGAACCTTTTTCTAACTCGTACTTAAAATTTACCTACTGAGGTACTGAGATCTGATGAAAGAACCATCTTAATAGTGGTTACAACTTACAAATTAGCAAATTCTTATTTTTAAATTTATATTTTTGAAATACATATCTCGCATATTTTATTTAGTCGATGCTCCCTCTATAAAAGCAGCAGCATCTCACTAACTGTATCCTTCATTACAAAACACATTGTTTTTAGCTTCCCTCTTTAAGTTTTCATTAAAAATGAGCTTCCTATGTATCCTCACCTTTCTTTATGTGAGTATATATTCTGTTTACTCTGCTTGCACTATGTCCATAACCTGATCTTATTTCATTTTGTTATTTCTTGCTTTCAGTTGGCAATGGTTGTGAGCCATGCAGCAGTGCCTCCTGAAACATATTGGAAATCTGTGTTGCCAAACACTCCCATGCCCAAAGCTGTCACTGATCTTCTACATGCTGGTTAGTTTCCTAATATAACTTTTTTACAAATAGTTTATAAATGTACATGTGTTCGGGTAGATATCTAAAACACTTACCAATAATCCAAAAATTAATGTTACTGATAGTTGTTTTTTTGTTATCTTATTCCTGGATGAACATAAGATAAGAGCACGGATATCAATATAGGTGTTGGCAAGGGCGGTGTATCTGTTCATGCTCCAGGCACGAACATTGGTGTTGGTGGTGGTGGCGTTTCGGTTCATGCCCCTGGCACGAACGTTGGTGTGGGCAAAGGCGGCGTGTCTGTACATGCACCTGGCACCAACGTTGGTGTTGGAAAAGGCGGTGCATCCGTTCATGCACCTGGCACCAACGTTGGTGTTGGAAAAGGCGGCGTGTCTGTACATGCACCTGGCACCAACGTTGGTGTTGGTAAACCGGGCACCAGTTTGGGTGTTAGCAAAGATGGTGTATCTGTGAACGCACCTGGCACCCATGTTAGTGTTGGCGGCAAAGGTGGGGACGTGACTGTTCATGCTCCAAAACCAAAAGGGGATTGTGAAAAGATAACCATCGGCAAAGGAGGTGTTATTGTTCGTTGTCATCACGATAAAAGGAGGACACACGTTCACGTAGATCCATTTATCTACAATTACGCTGCTACGGACGATCAACTCAAAGATGACCCAAACGTGGCGCTTTTCTTCTTAGAAAAAGATATGCATCATGGCAACGCAATGAGCTTACATTTCACCAGAACCAATACTCCATCAGTAACTTTCTTACCTCGTAAAGTTGCTGACAAAATACCTTTTTCATCAAAGAAGCTCCCTGAACTATACACTCGTTTTTCCATCAAACCTGACACGATAGAATCTGAATCAATGAAGAAAACCATCAACGAATGTGAAGATAAGGGCCTGGAAGGCGAGAAGAAATATTGTGCTACTTCACTAGAAGCTATGGTAGATTTCAGCACATCTGAGTTGGGTAAGAAAGTTAAGGCGGTGTCAACAGAAGTAAGTGCTAGAAAACCTACTCCAATGCAGAAATACACCATTGAAGGAGCTAAGAAAATGGCAGCAAATAGAGCTATCGTTTGCCACAAACAAAATTACCCGTATGCAGTTTTCTATTGTCACAAGACCACCACCACCAAAGCATACACAGTGTCTTTGGTGGGTGAAGACGGTACAAGAGCTAAAGCGGTTGCAGTGTGCCATACAGACACTGCAAAATGGAACCCTAAACATCTTGCCTTTAGGGTTCTGAAAGTTAAACCGGGTACTTCTCCGGTTTGTCATTTCTTACCAGAAGATCATCTAGTTTGGGTACCTTACTAAAAACATATATATGTATTAATTATTTTTATATTATAGAGCTAGAGAATAATGCCCATTTGGTGTGATTTGTATAAGAGGGGCCTTGTAATTTACACATTGGAAATGCCATTGATGTACACTATTATGAGATTGTTTATGGTCATGATATATATAGATATATGTTTATAAGTATTTTACAATAGGAGTATTTATTCATATTTCACGAACTCTTGATACTATAATATAGATCTCATCTTATAGCATCATCATCATTACAAAGAGACGCTAATTCAGTAGGAAATCATCGCTCACAAAAGCCTAAAATCCAGCCTGACTTAATTATTAATGAAGGTCATTTATCAGGCTAGCTATAAATACTAGAAAAGTGTTCTCAAAGCATTTTTCTTTCGAGATCGTTGAATGCAGAAACTGAGTCAAATTTTAAGAAGAAAGTAGCAGAAAGGTCCAAGTATCTATACTTTTGAAATCACATCAATATCTGGATTGTTTTGGAAGTTATAATATCTTATTGTAACTTGTAACATATGTAACTTGTATCATATGAAACTTGTAGCATAACAATGAGATAGACATGACTGATGTAAAATTCAACAGAAGTCTCATAAAAGATGTCACAAGACTCCGACTTATAGGTATCCCTTAGTCGATTCAGCATCTTATCCGTTTATAATTTAACCTTCAAGTCTCTAACGCACGTGTATGTGTGTGCGCGCGTGTGTGTGTGTGTGCCCATGAAAAGACTACTCCGTCCTTGAACAAATTGAACATTTCTGAAATTTGTTTCTAGATAGAAAATAAGATTCTGCTTTTGTATCAAATTATGAGTACCTTTTCCATCTTCTTGTGTACTTGATATGTAAACTCAATGGTAAGTTTTTAACTTGATTAAAATTCAAATGAAATGGTATGTACTAACTTCTAATTTATTATTAATCTAAGGTATTAAGATAATTCTATAAAACTAAAGTTGGATATACCCAAAACAAACAGGCGAGCCATGGGTACATATGCCATAGGTCACAATGTAGCTGCCATATTCCTTTCTTGCCCGAAGTTTTTTAACTACAAACAATGGTATCAACCTTTTTCATTATCATGTCTTTGTTTCTCGTATACAAGTTGTAAAACTTTGTGATGCTACTATGGCAAATAAATAACTTCCAAATTGTAATGTTGTAACTTCATTGAATGAGGAAATATAAAATAGATTTGGTGTGAACGACATTACTTACAAGAAAAGTTATTTACAATTGCCCTCTGTTAGCGATTTATATGGTTATCCCTTGTATTTACTCCGGCAGTAGTGGTTCTAAAGATCCCCATGTTCTTCCACACTTCAGCTTGACGATCAATGGAACTAAAAGAAATGAAGACATAAGTCAAATAGGCTATTAAATCAAGCTCAGAAATGTCAGTTGAAAGTTAAATGCTTGAAGCTCAGTTTGGCTTCCAAAGTAGTTGTCCTGCCCTTGGTTCAAATCTTTTATTTGCATGCGATTTAGATGTGGCAAAATGAACACTCGTTTTCCAGATTTATGAGCTCATAACTTAATACTAGTGTCAAATATGACTTGTAAGGTTTTATGCATGAAAAAGATACTTTTGGTGACCTTAGACCCGTTTTCCATTAAATTACTGTTTTTGATTTTAACGTTTGACGCGTTAAAAATAAAATGTATATCCAAATGACTTAATGACCTATTAATAAGTAAAACAGTATAAATTGCCCGGTCTATGCTTGGATTGTAACTAAGACGCCTATATGTGAGTAAGGGCCGGGGCAGATATTTTGGGGTCAGGGCAGATATTTCCTGAAACAAAAAAAATGCAAATTACACATTAAAATAGGAAGAGCATTATTTTAATAGGGTCATGGAGCATACCGAGAAGTGAAGCAGCACTTTCCATGCACAATTTCAGCAGTGAACCAGCTTCATTCACAACTGATGGATCAGCTTCTAGTATCAATTCGTCATGTACCTGAGAAGATAATGAAATGTCCAAAACACCTCATCAGAATGTTCAATCATACATTCTGATTACGAGCAATATCACGTCAACCAAATAATCAAACCTGTAAAAGTATCCTACAACGACCCTTAAGCATGTGGAATCTTTCTGCAAGCTGAACACTAGATGCTGACTTCTCAATCCCTTCACCAATAACAGAGTGTATGGTTACCATTGCAACTTTGATTATGTCAGCTGCAGATCCCTACAAAAGACCAACATTTATCTATCAATAGAAGGAAACTAAAAGATATAATATGAAGGTAAGGTATTTCAATATTGTACCTGACAAATGGAATTTACAGCTTGTCTCTGGGCTTTTGATTTTTCTTCAGTATTTCCAAACTTGATTTTCGCCAAAAATCGCTTTCTTCCCATTAAAGTTTCTACATAACTAATCAACAACAAGAATAGATGCGAATAAGCCCTTAATACATATAGTAACAGTATTTATATAAATGGTCAGATAATGTTGGTAAGCCATCAGACCATTCCTTTTGAAAGAGGTAGCAGTTTAAACCTACTTACTAATGAATTATGAATGTGTAGCCTTGGGTTATGTTTTATCTAAACCGGTCAACAGGTAATTATGACAAGCAGAAAAAGTCGGTCAAACAGGTCGAAAGTCAGTCACATGTATTTTTAGAAATTAAAGTCAGTAAAATCATACTATTAAACAAAATAACTTATTATATTGATATAATAGAAATGTTACAATCCAATTTGATGCGGCAATTATTCGTAAGTTTTTTAAAGATTGGACGATAATTGTTCCAGGTCAATTCCACCCATTTGGATGCATTACCCAACCCATAGATTTTGCCACCTCTCATCAAAACATTCCTTATGCTTGCTCTAAACTCAATCTCAAACATGGACAGTATATTATCTCACCCTTTATTTCGGCACACTGCCACGGCTTCCTTAAGCCACGAAGAAACGCCAGGAAATGACCTTTTAAAGCTCTGAATCTTTTCAGTAGCATCATCTGGACAGCATTCCAGTTGGTCTGCAAGGGAATTTGCACCCATACCATATAGAATACCATAAATCAGTCTTTTGGTTTGATCTCGTTCTTTAGGGTCCACTGAAGACTCTGCTTTCCCGGTCCATTTTGCAGTAATCATATTGAAAACATCACCAAGAGGCTTTGTGAGGAGCTCAATTAATGACAGGTCTTTAGAGAAATGAGCCATTAATCTCAGTTCTATCTGAGAATAATCTGCAGTTACTAGTAACCAGTTTTCCTGCAAAATTATTCATATATCATAACAGAGATAAAGCAGCTAGGACCATTCAATGGCATGCTACTTATGAGTAAAGGTGTGGCTTTAGAACCATCTCCTTAAGAGCAGGCGATTAGGGTTATGTTTTATCTCTAACAGTGAACATGTAGAATAATTTAGAAAATATCCTTGAAAAAAAGATGAAATCAGTTGAAAATGTTTTAATGCATAAAGTGATAAAACCTTCTTAAATTATTTCGTTCATAAATCCAAGTGTCCTTTTATTAATAATAAATTCAGTAATTATATTTCATTCATAAATTTTGTAATCATATTTGATGCACTAATTATTCATAAAGAAAACTATAACTTCGAGTACAAATAACTGTTTCAAGTCATCTGATCCCTGTTCATAACAATGTGTACTGAAAACTACTTGTTTTGAAATGCTGCCCAACCTGCCTGACCCGCTCGTTTGCCAATTCTTCTTTTGGGTGACAACCATAGAACTGAAAACAACAAACAAAACGAAAAAGTAGATCCTTACCTGAGTAGCAATGAAGAAAATACGAGGATTTACTTTGTAGTGCTCTTCTTCTGAGTCACCATCCTCATTCTCATCTCGCTTCATCTTGAATTCAACCATATGCTCAACACACTAGAAGAAAGATTTCGGTTAATAAACAATCAAATTGTCGAACAAAAATTAAATAATCTAGAGGAGGCAAATTCAACCCATCCTTTGACAAATCAATAAGGTAAATTAAATAAGCTATAATAATGGTCAAATCAGTCATAAGTCTCCCAGATTATATTTAGGATACATGAGAAATTAAGAATCTCCTAAGTCCTAAATCATGTTGTTCAAAAGACTTGGTCATCATTAGCATAATATAGTTCTGTAATAATAGTTGATGCGCTAATTATGTAAAAAGTATTCTGAATTTTTAGACAAAATAATGTTCCCGGCCAACCCAACCCAACCCAAGCTATTTTGACCCCTTGCCCAACCCATCCATCTTGGCAATTTACCACCTCTAACTGTTTAGCATGACGGAAAGAAAGACAATACCACACCTGTAGATTGGGGTCCTCCATGGATAACCTTCCTGTTGCTGTTGAAGTTTGGAGCCAATGTCCGTGAAGTGTGTATCTTTGAGTCCTCATAGATAGCTTTGCTAGTGAACATATTGAACCCAATGTACAGTTCAAAAGCTTGGCCAATGTCCGGTGCTCTTTTATAACAGGAATGATAGGATGCTCAAGCCTAAAATTAAGAAGCTCATTTTAACCACTTAAGAAAGTAACACACTATTGTAAGTAATAATTTCAAAAATAAAAAAACCACCTTAACAATTCTAAACAATGTTTATCAGTACTGGGATGGTTTTTCCCTTTGTAACCATCAGGAATTGGCAGCTTTAATCGTGTATAGAGCACATCTGCTATATCTGCTGCAGTATATAAAGAAAATCTTGTACCCGCCAGCCTGTATGCTTCTTTCTCAAGATATCTAAGTTTTTTACCCAGCATGTGACGTGATTGAATGCAACCATCCATATCAACACCAATCCCAGAAAGCTCCATGTCAGCAAGAACATTTACCTACAAAAATATAAGAGCAAAAGATAATGAAAAACATTTCTCACTGTGACAGAACAATCATGTTCTGTGACTTGTCATATCCTCACCAGTGGCATCTCAACAGTTACAAGCGGTCCATGAAGGTTCTCAGATGTTAGCAACTTCCAGAGAACAGATGATAGCGCACGTATTTGAGCAACCCGCCTACAGCAACCATTATGTGCAGCTCTTCGCATCTGATTTTTCCACCGACCCTTTTGGTTCGCAGCAGCTGCCACCTCACTAGATAACCTTTTCTTGACTTCCTGTACAGATAGTCATATTAAATATTATATTACAGAAACCAACCTTCAACCAATATGTAAAATATTCCGCATTACTTAACACAGGGTACATTTTGCATCCAATCTAGAGGTTGCAAATTGTGCTGGTCAAGGGAGTTAGGCAACGAATCAAAAGAGATTTAGGTTGTGATAGGTCACTTTCAGTACAGGTTGAAACAGCATTTCTTAGACTTTTTATAACTTATAAGTAATGAATGCACTAGTTATTATTACAAAGACTATGCATCCATTAAAACTATACTCTGGGTGACTTTTAACCTGTTTGACCCATTAGACCCCTTCTACCTTTTAGCCACAAATTTTGTTTACTGAATTCAGACATAACCCAGATAGACCCGTTCCTGAGTAAGAGTCAAAACTGCTACGCCTAATTTGACCCCAAACATACAGCATCAGGGTACCTTTTCTAAATTTGGATTAGAACTTCTCTCCTCATCGGGCCAAAGAATCCAAGTTACAACACACAAATCAATAGCATCTTTGATATGAATGGGAGAAAACATATAGTAACTGTTTTCTACGAGTTCCACACCGATAGGTTTTACTGGATGGATCATGCTACCAAATCTCTGAATAGAAACAGCAGGATATTTCAGCACCTGGTTTTGGATCTTCAAATTCCACCCAAATTTTCTTACTTGGTTTTTCCCCATAATCAGACCAACTCTATCCCATCTCTGCTTTGCAATATCAAGATTATTACCGATCAAGGTTTTATTATATTTGCTGTCTGAACAAAACAGATCTTTCGGAATGTTAATATAGTAAACAGGAGAATCTTCCCAGCAGATTGCGATACCATGTAATTCAAATGGGGCAATCGTGTGAAATTCAGACCTTTTATTGAAGTAAATATCAAAAAAGAATTCCTGTGTTGAGTCCCACATATCCAAGAATGAATCAAAACCACCAGGAATGTGTACTGCACTCATAGGACCCTTCTCAGAAGTCTGTTCCTTCTTACCAACACATATATTCTCATTCCTTTCCTCAGTTTGATGAATATTCTTATCAAAGTTTTTTTCTTTCGCACCATCTACCTCTACCGCCATGTTCTTAGTATTTGAGTTACTTAAGGTGGTATCATCTGAGTTTTCTTCTGCAGATTTTTCTTCCTTCGGTCCCTCGGTTTTTGGCTTCCCATCTGTTTCGTCCATGCCAACAAAGCTACTGGTTGTCTCTTCGCGTGAAGACGTTACTGTTTCCTTTTTAGTGATATTCACAGAAGATATTGGCAATTTGGGTAAAGAAAACTGAGGAATGTCAACTCCAAGAGCCTTGAAAGCCGAGAAAGCAGCAGCTCTTGCTTCTTCAGCTTTATCCAGCACAATTTTCCGGGCACCATTCTTTATCTTTTTGGCCACTCCCAACTGAATACGTTTTTGTGCTGTGTTTTCTGTTTAAAAAAAATAGTTGCGTAAAGAACTACAATACAATAAGTTACTGGCAGGAAAAAACAATTAAACAACAAACAGAAGGGCACATCAGGTGTAGTAATAGTATGTCAAAAATGTTATCCAACACAAGCAGTTGGTAAATAAATAAAGACTAAAGGTGGAAGTTTGAGTTGGGTGACAGGTAAAACAAGTAACAGTAATTCGTAGCGTGTCCATACGCTAAAGTTGGGTTGACTCACAACCACTTTATGTATCAAACTAATGTGCTATTATACAAAATAATTTTCATCAAGCATATATGCTTTGGAAATACAAGTTGGTTCCGTTTTTGAAGCCCCAAGGACAGCAAGCACAACCCTTTTTATAAGTTTCATCAAGCATAAATGCATAGATATAAAAAGAAGAAAAAACTATCCGTCAAGATGCACAACCCTTGATAAACATTTAAACTCAGGAAAAACTAAATGTGGCTTAGCTGCCTAATGTCCTCACAAGAGTCAAAGGTATAGGTTCGAATTTTTTGGGCAAATGTATTGAAGATGGCCAGCGAAAGTGTTTAGGAAAGATCATTGTGGCCAGTTTAAGCAGCGTGCATACATAAAAATCAAAGAGTTCTCTTCTATCAGATTGTATCAAGATGTTCTCTTCTATCAGATTACAAAGACTATATATATATATACACAAAATAACATCAAGAATGGAGAAGAATACCTACAAACAAAGAAGAAAGGAAGATCTGTACCCCTTTTTCGAATTGTTTCTTCTCTTCCTTTGGTTGATCTCGACAGCTACAAAAGACAAACAATATTGCTATCCTTTCTTTCCTTTGATGCAATGGCTACAGGGATAAAAGATAAATGCTGATATTCCCCAAAACCCTAAATTAAGATACGACCATAAATTGAAACCCTAGATTGGATTTGTGCTTATATAGGATGTTAGAAATAAAGCGTCGAACCGACACCAAAGGCCGTTAGTCGCAGCCGTACTCACCGGACCAATTGATAATATTAAGTGACTCTTAAAGCACAATTTTAATAGGATCTTGCAAAGCCACTACTGTTGGCAATAATGTGCCAACACATTATTGCTTGTTTTTATGTTGTCAACGAAATACCGGTTTTGCACTTAAAATTTCACTGTGACGTCCTATATATATATATACCTATATATATAACATCAAAAATGACAGACAGCCAAGAATCTAAAGAAATAATTAATCAAGCAATTCTCGATCTAAGAATTGGGGAGAAAAGTATATAAGAATTAAAGTTTGAACTCAAGAATTTTGAAAGAAAAATCTTACCTCCAAACTTGGGGGACTTGATGATTATGGTGATATCTCACCCCAATTTTGTGTATGAATATATATGGTCGATCATATATATAAGTAAATATAAGAAGATGGATAGACAATGGAATCTTGGCAAAGAAAAAGAGAGAACCTGATCTTATATAAAGGAACCTAAGATCGGGTATTGGCAGGAAGTCTATAGGATTGCTAGGATCGGGTATCAATGAAAGGAGGAGGATTGGGCATTGAGGATCGGCTAAAGGTGAATGTGGCTAGGAGTGAATGTTA
>JANDBE010000001.1:44201005-44211754 GCA_024320915.1 Erigeron philadelphicus
AATAAAATACTAGGAAATTAATTTAATGCCACAACTATGAAAATGGGTTAATTTCTTTTACCTTAAAATAATTGGGGTGTTACACACACACATATATATATATATATATATACTTTTATTAAACATGTATAAAAGATATAAACTTGTGTGCTGAATCAAATAATCAAAACCTTGTTAACAACAAATCATCCTCAACGAATTTGACAAAATTGATAAGTATGACAATTAACGAGGTGTAAGGTTTGTTGATCTATAAATATATTGCTTGGAAGGTCACTCATATTAGCCTATTGATACCTGATATGAGATTAATACTCAATGTGTTGCTTGAATGGTAATCAAGCTTCTTAGTGCAAGTTCATTAGAGTGGTAGGAGGTGATCGAGGGAGGGTGGACGACTTGTGCTATGTGGGATAGGAAGAGTTGACCTTCGAAAAAGGTGAAATTGGGTAGATTTTGGAGACCGAGTGACTTGTGTCATGTGTCATGGGAGAGTGATAGATTCTTTGTTTTGATTGGTGGTGTGGGTTTTTTGTTTTGAACTTTGTGCTGGTCAAACTCAAATGGGCGAACCCTCAAGTTCGCTTGGAAAGAGGTTTTCGGTTGAGTGGGATAGTGTTGGGGGCGAACTAGGGCGGAAAAGGAGGAAATTCGACCCTTTAGTCGCCCACTCCTTTAGTCTTAGCGACTTAGTTGAGTTATCATCAATCTAATTAGTGACTCCGATTTATGGTCCACGATCTTGTAACCGTATGGACTTTCTCAAGACAATTACAATTTTAAACATGGTTTAATGAATGTCACTAAGTAATAATAATAATAAAAAATACAAATAACTCCAATAACTTCGATCATTATGTGGGTGCTAAACAAATAACACCAATGACTTTTCAGTTATTATTTTAGATAAAAACATATGTTAAAAGTTTAAATTATTATATTACATAATTTACCCTTATAGTATTGATTGTTATAGGTAAGTACCAATAACAAATCAATTATACATGCATAAAGAACAATACAAATTATAAAAGACTAAATATTATGTAGTCATGTCGTTTTAAAAAAAATATAAAAATAATTATATATAAAAAAATTAAATGTATACATCAAGATATTCAATTCCATTATTTTCTATGATATTCAATGTCATCATCATTTAAAATATTCGTAAATCAAGATATTCAATATCATGATTTTTATCAAAAATATTTGGTGTTACAATTATTAAGATACTCAAACTATTTTTAATAAACAAGTGAATTTTGTTTAACTAAACGGTAAGAATGAAATTATTAATTTCTTTATTATTATTAAACGATAAAATAATTAAATTACGTTTTTGTTTGTATTTTTATTATTATTAGAAAAGATAGTATTTAAATGCAATGGAGACGATATCGTGATGTACTCGAGTATAACTTATGGTTGAAATGATATTATAGGTATTTTAAAAGATAAATCATTTTATATATTTATTTATATTTATATTATATAAGAAAGAAAGATGTTATAAGTATTTTAATAAAATTTTATAAAATGTAAAGTTGTATAGATATAATTGAAAAAAAATGAATGATAATAAACATAAGAGAAATGGTAAATTTTCTTAAGCCTAAAAATTCTGCTACTAATTTTAAAATGGAGACACATAAAAAAATTAATAAATAAGATTTAAAAGAATTAGTGAAATCCACATAACATCATAAAAGTTAAAATCTTTTCTCTAAACATAATTATGATTTAAGGGAAACCTGCTAATTTTCATTTTCAGAAAAGAAAGAAAAAAACCCTGCTTACGACACCGTTTAATCACCTCGAAGTATGTGACCGTTAGTACTCATTCCCCTAATTTAAACAGGGGCGTAAAATCCACGCGCCAATAACCGGAGCGTGTACTGACACAGACTCGTTAATGGTACAAACCCTGCATGAAAACAGTAGCCCATTTCTCTCTCTCACATCTCTGCCACCGTCTCGTGCTTTCATGTTCCTCCATTTTTGTCTCTTTCCTCCCTTTTCTTTGACTCCTTTTCCCCTCTGTGTTTTTACTGTGTGTTTTCATTTCATACTAATTTATTAATATATCAATTAATATTATTTAATAAATAATAATATCATCCTTAAAACAAAACACCATTAGATTCCTCTTCATTTACTGAAGGTATGTTTCTTCTTTAACTTTGTTGTAATCTTTAAATTTTGTTTGGTATCTGTAAAGTTTTTATTTTTATTTGACCCTTTGAAAAAAGTTTTTATCTTTTTAATTTGATTGATGTGGGTTTGTGTTTTTTTCACTTCTTGATTTATACCCACAAAAAAAGGTTACATTTTTTAAGTTGTAAATTAAGAAAATATTTAAATTTAAAATTTCTGTAACTGGGTTTTTCATTTTATGTGTTTCTATTATGAACAAACAATTTATTATTTTCTATCTATATATACTTTTTTAAACTTTTTGTTAAATTTTTTCACTTTATGATATAAACAACACAAAAAAATATGAACTTTTTTAAAAAAGATTCATATATAGATGAAAAAAAGTTCTGACTTTTTGTGTGTGTGTGTGTGTAGAAAGTAATGGAATCTAAGCTGTTAATGTGTCAGCATAAATGAACATGTATCTAATTAACTATACATATATATCATATATGTATATTTTGTTTCAGGGAAATTCCTAGTGATTTAATTGAAACCCTAGTGAAGTATTTGGTTAAATTGAAATGGGTTGTGCTCAATCCAAGATTGAGAATGAGGAAGCTGTGTCTAGATGTAAGGATCGCCGGAATTTTATGAAAGAAGCCGTGACGGCGAGGAATGCTTTTGCTGCCGGTCATACCGGTTATGCTATGGCTTTAAAGAACACTGGTGCTGCTTTAAGTGAATATGCACAGGGGGAGGTTGAAGAGATTTATCATCCACATTTGGGTGTTGGTGGTGGCGGCGGCGGCGGCGAGCCGTCTGAGCCACCACCCCCGCCTCCACCGATAATGGAGCAGGAGCAGCCTCCACCGCCACCTCCACCGCCATCGTCGACTTATTCACCTGTTCCACCACCAATGCCTAACTTTTCACCTACACCGACTACACCATTACAACGGTCAGTTACAATGCCGGCTATTTCGGTTACGAAAAAGAATGGTAGGAAGATAAACAATGGTTCTATACTTGAGGAAGATGAAGAGGAAGAAGAGGAGGAGGAGGAGGAAGATAATGTGAATGATTTGAGAGGAAGAAAGGGGCGAAAAAGTAGCAGTAGGATGCCAAAGGTGGACGAGACTCCATCGCCGTTGTCTAGGACTCCTGTGGCCCCACCTCCACCGGAGTCTAAGGGGATGGCTTGGGATTACTTTTTTATGGTCGATAATATGCCAGGGTCACATTTAAGTGAAGAAGAAGATGATGACGATGATGATATTATCCATGAAAAGGATGACGAAGAGGACGAGGAAGAAGAGCACCACCTCCACCACCATCAGAATCATCACATCCGTCACCATCAGGTTGAGCCTAAAACACCAGAGAAAGTGGTGATGGAGGGGTTTACAACAGAGGAAGAAGAGACGCCGGTAATGGTGGGAATGAAGGATAAACAATTCTTACATTCTAATACAGCACCGCCAGATCTTAACCGGAGAAGCGGTGGAGGAGTGGTGAATGGCGGTGGCGGTGGCGGTGGCGGCATGGTGGTCGGCTCAAGTAGTGTGAATTTGTTAAAGATTTTCGGCCAAATTGATGATCATTTCTTGAAGGCTTCCGAGAGTGCACAAGAGGTATCAAAGATGCTTGAGGCGACACGGTTGCATTATCACTCCAATTTTGCGGATAATCGAGGTGAGAAACCTCAGTTTATTTGTCTTTTAGTTGATTAATGCATAAAATCTTGTTGCCTAGGATGCGGTCAAGTAGGTAAAAGTCACTTTAAAATTGATTCAAAAACAGAAATTGTCGCAATTCTTGTATGTTACTTTTAGTTGCCATGTGGACCTGACCTGATTCTTGCTGTATTAACTTATGTGATTTGGTAGGTCACATTGATCATGCTGCAAGAGTTATGCGTGTGATCACATGGAATAGATCATTCAAAGGCGCGGGTAATGGTGAGAATGGGAACGATGAATATGATGAGGAGAAATATGAAACACATGCCACCGTGCTTGATAAACTTCTAGCATGGGAGAAAAAGCTTTACGAAGAAGTGAAGGTATGTATTCTGTAACTGTCCCAAAGCACAGAATGTTAGCTTTACATTGAAACTTTTCAGGAATAGAAGATGTTGAATTATCTCAGTTACCAAAAATAAGAAACCCCTTGTTTGGAAAATCTTTATCAACTAAATTCTAACTCCCGTTTCTTGATATTTGTAGGCTGGGGAACTTATGAAGTTAGAGTATCAAAGGAAAGTTGCATTACTTAACAAATTGAAAAAACGTGGGGCAAGTACTGAATCATTAGAAAAAACAAAGGCAGCTGTGAGTCATTTGCATACGAGATACATAGTTGACATGCAATCTTTGGATTCAACTGTTTCAGAAGTAAATGACATTCGTGATAAGCAGTTATATCCTAAACTAGTGGCTCTTGTTGACGGGTAAGTTTCTATGACTTGAGCTCTTTTTGATGGGGTACTTTTGAGTTATATTATAGAATCGTTGTTAAAGGTGCTACATTTATATAGTAATAAGTTCTGGGTTCTTAGGTTTGAATGTGTGTGTGTGTATATATATATATATATGGAGGGAAATTTATCAACAAATTCGAATAATGTGTGCCCTAGTATATCGCAGCGTCTTTTAACCCTGTCAGGTATGCAAATTATCAGACAAAAGAGATGATTTATGTGGCGTTTAGCTTATTGAATTATGGGTTTCACCATGAATAGTTGGGTGAATTTGATTCAGCTTGTATATTGACAAGGCAATGGAAAAGAGTCGTTTAGGCCGCTACACCACTAACAAGTCGTAACAGGCCACTTAATTATGCAACTTGGTTCATATACGCCAATGCTTGCCAAAATGAAACCAGCAAATGGTTAAGTGGCTAAATTTGGTTTTAAAACTTGGGTTAGGTTCTGGTCTGTGCATTACTTGTACAGTGCAACTTTTATACAGTAATAAATTCTGGGTTCTTGCAGCTAGGCCATCCCTGCCCTGTCTCCCTCACTTTGATTTTTGCTTCTTTTCTATTTAAAGTTTTAGTATTTTGTAATTTGTAAATATTAAAAAGTTAGTATGTGAGGGGTTCTATACCTAAGCTGAGGTACATGACAACCACATGTTCAGTTTTCCCGTTATATATATACAAAACAATGATATCTAAACTGTGGAACAGAGCTAAAAGCTAAACTAAGTTTATATATCTAGTTTCCTTTTAAAGCTTTTCTTGGTACCAAGTCATACAGAGTGACAATATATTCTAGTTCTATTAAATATTGCAATGCACTGCCATATGACCGATACCTAAAACACTCCTTAAAATGTGCAGGATGTCATTGATGTGGGATTCAATGTGTGAACACCATGACAACCAATTAACGATTGTCACAGACCTCAAATCTCTTGACATTTCAGGAGCCGCCAAAGAAACCACAAAACAACACCATGAAACAACTGTTCAGCTCTACCATGTGGTTCAAGGGTGGCACTCACATTTTGAAACCCTGGTAACCCATCAAAAGCATTATGTCCAAGCCCTCAACAATTGGTTAAAACTCAATCTAGTTCCCATCGAAAGTAGTTTAAAAGAGAAAATTTCATCGCCACCTCGAGTCCAAAACCCCCCAATCCAAACCCTCTTACATTCGTGGCATGACCACCTTCAGAAGCTTCCGGATGAGCTTGCAAAAAGTGCCATTTCATCGTTTGCTGCGGTTATTGAAACCATTATGAACCATCAGGAAGAAGAAATGAAACTTAGAGATAAATGGGAGGAAACTAGAAAGGAATACTTGAGGAAAAATCAGGCTTTTGAAGATTGGTATCAGAAGTATACTATGAGACGTGGCCCACAAGATGAGACTGATACAAACCGGGGCACAGGCACAGATCCAGTTGCAGAAAGGCAGTTTGTGGTTGAGACACTGAAGAAGAGACTTGAAGATGAAATGGAAGCTCATCAAAAGCTATGCATTCAAGTGAGGGATAAATCCTTGGGAAGTCTTAAGATTCGGTTGCCCGAGCTTTTTAGAGCCATGTCGGATTATGCTCATGTGTGTCGAGATTCATATCGAAGGTTGAGATCTATCATGCATTCACAGAATCGCCAAAATGGAAGTTAAGTAGTTTCTTAATTAATCTTGTGGCTTATGATCATGTTGTATCCGCAATTTTGAAAATGTGGACTGATGTATGCTATAATTCTGTAAAAATTGTTGTTTTTTTTAGTGGAGATTCTATTGTCAATGGTCACATCCACTCAAGGATCAATTTCGTATGTCAACTTGTTTGAGGTAGAAATTGGATTATTCATAGAAAATTAGTTTTTGTATGCAGTTTTGGCTAGTAATATTCTAAGTTAGTTACTCGTCTTGTATTGCACTTGCAAAAATAATCGGTGAGTTCTGAAGCATTTTGGACTAGTAAATAAACATAATCCCTTACCAAGTATTGTTTTTCCGGCTAGACGATCCATATATTTGATCGATACACTACTTATTCATGCTTTATGATATCAAAGAGTACAAATTGATGGCAAATGAATAAAAATGACCTCGTAAAATGATTGCGAATATGAAAATGATTATGTATATATTCGCATACTTGTATGTATGTTTATATTGAGGATGGTTGGCAAGTTGTGGTTATGTTTGGAAGTAATATGTTGGGTAACAAGAAACTTATGAAATACATATATAAGGGAAATAGCATGATTGAACCCAATGGTGAAATAATGTGTTCAAAATAATCCTTTTAAAAAATTATATAACTATCTTATATCTTATTAATTTGTGTTGTGCTACATTTGTATTTGTATATTTATTGGGTTTGGGTAGGCTGTATATATATGATATCCTCAATTAAAACAATATATTGTGACAAATTGTACATTTAAATAATATTTTGGTATGTAAAGAGTAGCTAAATTTGATGATTGTAACCACCAGCTGCTAGAGGTTTCTTTCGGCGGCCGGCCGCATGCATGCGCTTTGGAATATTTTTAGCCGGCTTTAAAAAGTTGGCTTGCTTGAGCCGCCATTTAGTACCATTGTTTTTATAAAATCTTTTGAATGTGCCGTAATATTATCGTCGAAAAACCATAGTACAACACGACCATCATCAGAAACCTAAAACACTATACGAACATTGTAGTTTAAAATGATAACCTTTATGAAGCCAATTAAGCTGTTTTTAATAATATGTTGGCTTCTTAATTTCCCTCTATAAATAATCTAATTAATTAAAGCCTTGTGACTAAAGTAATAAGATGCCATATCTTATGTGGAATGCTTTTTGCTTTTTCAAGAAAAGAGTTAATTGAAGTAAAAAGAAAACTACAATGCGTTTCTATATATACATATGAACAGAAGCATGCATATTCACACTTCTTTCCTACTTAAATAGAAATTGCATTTGCAATTCAATGGAAATTGGAAGTTGGCAAAAGTCCAAAGGCAGCCAGAGTCTCCGATTGGGCCGGAGTTACTCTCGAAAAGAATTCACTTTGGATCATTCAGAGCCAAAGTGGATACGTTTTTGGAGAAAAATTGTAAAGAGAAACGATAATAAAAAGAAAGACAAGAAGATGACATGTTTTGTCTACTCATATGATCATGAAGGTTATATGCAGAATTTTGATCAATGGTCCGAGAAGGAAAACACTGAACTTTTATGTCGATCGTTCTCCGCTAGGTTTGCTATTCCATCTAGCAGGAAAGATGTGATGATGGCGTGATGGTAGGTTAATTATGTTGACATGTTTAACTAGAGTTTGTATTTCAAGTCTTGTTGATGCTATATATTTTGTAACTATTATGTGTATTTGAATTACTGACAATGTATGGCACAATATATTTGAAAGTCACTTGTAAAAAAAATAAATAATAATAACTTGCAATTTTACC
Source organism: Erigeron philadelphicus (assembly GCA_024320915.1). Taxonomy (NCBI): domain Eukaryota; kingdom Viridiplantae; phylum Streptophyta; class Magnoliopsida; order Asterales; family Asteraceae; genus Erigeron; species Erigeron philadelphicus. The sequence continues at coordinate 44,209,065 of JANDBE010000001.1, forward strand.
TTGAAAACTTTGAAGTTCAAACCATCTCTATTAACTCAAGTGCGCATATGCACCTAAACAATGCTATAATGTTTGCTACTTTGCTCCCACCGAGAATACAATAAAAGATTTGTAATGAAATTCGTTGCAAACATATAACATGAACATGTCATAGTGGGGCTGCTTATAATCTTATTTTGTCCAAATGCAGAAAAGTAGGTTTATCTGCAATGAAGTTTCTTGTCGTCATTTTTAAACAAACTTGTCACTGATTGGACGATTGCTAATGTTTTAGGATGGGTAAAATACACCCTATGGGCCTTTGGCCTTCTGTTTACATATGTAGCTTTTTTATCAAAAGTTTATAAGCTCTACACAAAAATTAACAAAAAACAAGACCTGTCATCCTCCTCCTTCCGATAGACAGGTAGTTAAAACTTGATTTGAAAAATAGAAAAAGCAATATAGTTTCGGAGTTAAGAAAATGATCATTCAACAAAGGTGGAACAATTGGACCAAACCAGAAACCTATTTTTGATAACGCTAGCAGCACATGCCATATTGAATATGAAATATAAAACTAAACCCAAAGATAGCAGTTTAAGCAGTTTCAGTTTAATTCTCAGTCTGGACCCTGTTTTCAGCAGGTAAGAAAGGAATAGAGTGCAATATACTGTTGCCGAGCGTTAAGAAATTTTTCAGTCTCAAGATGACAAAGAACAGCTAATCATAATTACTATCTAACAACCTCAAACATAACCAGGTTCTACCAAATTGACATAACATTTCAAACAAATACAAAAACCATATGAAGCACATAATTTGTAACATCTCAAGCCATTATCTTGGCTGATCTCACAAACAAGCTGTCGACAACCTTGCCCATGTTCTGAATGGTTTCAAGTGTTGCAGGGAAGATGGCATCCGTCTTTGGATCTTCAAAGATAATGAGACACCCAACACCCTGGTCCAGTGTTCCTGCAAATTTTTTGTCCAATATCATCTGTGACAATTTTTTCTCCACATGCTCCAACGGAAGCTCAATCAGACTTGCTATGTGAGCTATCTCAACCCTTGAAAACGGTTCAATCAACCTGCACAAGTTTTTTACAAGATCAAATGATATGTTGGCCCTCAACCAAGGATTTGTTTAGAAAATAGACAAGTGTGCCATCAGCCATTCGCAGCCAAGATGTTCAAACGGCGATATATTTACTTGATTTGGGCTAATGTTTATCTTCAAATGGTCAAATCAAAAAATATATTAACAAGGAAACTGGTCAAATGGGTTCCTTCAGTCTCAGTTGCTCACTGTCTCTTGAATTGTTCAATTCTAAAACATTAGCTTACTACTAGATTAACATAGTTTTTAAATCATAAACACTAGCTATGAATGGATAACTGAACAAGAATATGTCTATGCATAAACCCAATTTGAGTCTACCCATTCGACATTTTACTTATAACAATATGATGCTGACAAGAATTCTAACCTGCATAAGTTTTGCTCCAATAGTGTGTCATAGAGAGAGGAAAGGTGCCTGTGGACAATTGGGTCTTCATCCAACTGAGCCTTAAAATCTTGAAGAGAAGTTTCGAATAGCTTTAGCGACCTCTTGGCATAAGCATCAGCAACAGCCTTCATTGCATCGAGTTCTGGACCCAAAAACTTTAAAGCCTTTGAGGAGATTATTCCTGCTACGTCTTCAGCTTGATTTACCATTATTTTGCATAGCAACATATACTTGAGACTGTAAACAGCTCTTGGGTCGTCTAGTGCATTAAACGCCTCAAACGCTTCAAAAAAATAGCTGTAGGCTGTTTTATAGTCCTTCTCTTCAGCATGAAGAATCCCGCTCTGTAAATCAATGGTTCCTTGTTGAGCAGGAGGTACATAGATTGCATTTGCAGCTGTTCTAGCAGCCGTGAGTGCAGCTTTAGCTTTTGGCAGGTTTCTCAATGAAAAGTGTAGTTTACTTTCCAACAGGTCGATGTCAACAAGAAGCAACTTATCATCAAGTCTTCTTACCTCTTTGACCAAACCAGAAAGGAGGGTCAACGCTTCTGAATACTCCTTGCTATCCATTAACAATGCAGCAAGCCGGGCCTCAACCCGCTGCCTCAAGAAGGTACGTTTTTCAGATCGGGTCCATTCTACCATTTCTTTGCAGAGTGATATTTGAAGATCAGTGGAATTTGGTATCTTGGCAACTGAATCTATGATTCCCCTAACAATTTTTGCAGTTTTCGCTTTAGGGATTAGTGCAAAGAACGGTCTTAATGTAGTCAAAAGACCTCGGAGATCTTCTCCCCTGTTCTCTTCTCGAAGGTATTCTGAAATTTTGACAACTGCTTGCTCTTTGACCCGTAGGGCTTCAGAAGAGGCTGTGGGGTTATCTAGGACGCGATAGAGTATGTTGATCGCCTCAGATCGACTTTTGGCTTCTGAAGCCAGATCAAGAGATTCTGTTGTGGCTGGAAGATGTGATACTGATGACGACATCTTTATGCTGAAATATATCAAACAACAGATAGTCATGATAACGAAATCTGATTTAAACATAGATTCAAATGCAGTTTCTACAGATCCTAGTTTTTTCAAAAGGTTTTCCCTTGGCTAAGGGTTACCGCGAGATGCCAGGCCAATTTTGGCTCTTTTATCAGTCTATATGGCCTTAGTACGTGGCCGCTTACAACTATTTCCTTGGCCA
>JANDBE010000001.1:44252953-44264598 GCA_024320915.1 Erigeron philadelphicus
GAATTCGTTTGTTTTATTTAGCCTATTAGAACAAAATACATGTATTTATTGGATTTTTGGTCATTTTAGTTGAATATATACGTGGATATTTAAGTAGATATATACATATATTAGGTTTTCCCCAAAATTTACAATTTTAGGGCTTAAATTGAGTTATTTTATATGGTTTTTTAGTTAATTAGTAGAAAAAGAATGTAATGTAGTTAATTAATAAAATATGGATAAATTTATTGATGTGGGTTTTAGAGAATAAAGTTTTGAACTTTAGAGTTTTTAGGGCCCAGTCAAGTGTCATTATGTTAAATTTAGTTAATTAGTAGAATATTAAGGTAATTGTTGATGCGGATTTCTCCAATTTTTAGGGCTCAACTAAGTTCAATTTGTGTTTATATCAAGTCAATTAGTGATAGTTAATGTTATTATTGATGTGGTTTTATACGTTCATTTTAGAAAGTTTAGTAACTCGGGAAAATGTATTATTTTGTGTATTTGGTTGTTTCGTAGAGGTTGAATGTAACTTAGCTTTTGATGTGGTTTTATAAGTGAATTTTGAAACTTCAGGGCTCAATAGGGTACGCGGTTTGTTATTTGATTAGTTATTTAGTAGAATAGTCGGAGGTGTATGATAACATATGTTTTGGAATTAGTGGCTTATTTTTTGAAATACGAGTATTAATTAACAACTTATGAGCTTATTGCTTATATGTTGGTATGCTCATAAGACGGTACAAATGAGCTTAATGACTTTTTGAAAATCGAATAATTTGGAAGGACATAAAATTAAGCTAAGCTAAACATCTGTTATTGTTATTACTATGTACGTAGTTTTATATGCAAGTTCTTCACATTTTTTTATATAATTTTAGAGCTTAGTCGAATCTAGTTTATGCTCTTTTAGTTGATTAGATGAAAATGAATGTGATTTTTGATGTGGTTTTACAAGTACGTCAAGTTATTCCAAAATTTACGCGCCATCACGACATCACGTTTTGTTTTTTGTTTATGGGGTAGTTAAATAGTGGATGAGAATGTAAAGGGATTTGATCTGGTTTTATAGGAATTGAGGAAGAGAAAAGACGGGGAAACCAGTTTAGAGAAGGAGAAATTTGCACCAAGATTCGATGGATTAAGATTCATTGAGACATTGGTCACCGCCCACAGGTGATTGAAGATGTAGGTTTTTTAATTTATCTGCTTAATGTTCATGCCAAAGTTGCAATTAGGAAGCATATCTGGTTGTTGGATTGTGACATTTTGATTGGTGTGATGTGGGTAGACTTAATTCTTTTCTATTTCATTGTAAGATCCCATCTTTTGGGCGCCGATTGTATCATTATTATTGTTACTTGAGCATACTATAAGCACTTTTTTATTCAATTTGCTTTTCGTTTCACAAATTGCATAGTTTGTGGTATAGTTTCAGATGACATACCAAATCATATGAAATTTTTACTTGATTACTTTGCTTCCAGTAGTTGGTGTCATAATCTCAGGGCCTCTATTGCTGGACATAGCGTATGATGTTTGTTGTGTGTTGCTATTAACATCACATAGGTTATGAGTCCAGCAAATACTTTGTTGTCATATCGTCTTTATAAGGATACTCTTATTGTTAAAGGTCGTGTTCATTGGAAGGCCCACTCTTTATGTGTCCAAATGAGTTTTTAATAGTTTCGTGTTTTCTAAAACATGGAAGGCGTTGAATATGAAACTATGGTAATTTCAACCTATTTATATGATAGTTCAAAAAGTCAAAAAAAAATTAAAAAAAAAAAGGAAAAAAAAAGTGTTGCTGGATTGGCCAAACCAGCCCAACGTCCCAGACCAGTTGATGAAACCCAAGGATACAAAGGTAGTGCTCTTGTATGATAGTGTTATCAATAACAGGGCTGAAGCATATCCAATTTGAAGTTTTGAGAGTTGCAGCTCAGTTCAGTGTAATCTGATGCCACTGAGCTTTAAAATCTGAAAGTTCCCACATTTATAAGAACAAGATACCTGGAGAGGAAGTTCTACTTTGTTAGTTAACAATGTACTTTTCGTTAAATTATACTCGTACTAATTAAGTAGCTCTTTTGTATATACAAAAATGGATATAATTAACCTTCCGGAGCGTTGCGTGAGGATAGTTGTGACATGGTGGAAAAGGTTACTAGCAATTGTGCAACTATGTGAAGACATGTGAGATCCTTCACCATTTAAATCAACCAGATTGAAACTCGATTGCCAAATGTTAATCTTGAATCAAAGAACAAATTTGAATCAAAAGGTATATATAATGAAGTTGTACATTTAATCAAATCTTGGATTCTTTCTCAAGAAAAAACTCTTTCTGAACTTCAGGAACATAGAGCATTCACTTCACATGCCTTTGTAGGAACTCCGACGACATATATTTGAATCAATGTTTGGAACTTTAAAAAGCCTAGTTAGTTAGGTCTACTTCACATCTCCATTAAATACAATACAAAAAACAGTTGTACTATAAATCCACTAATAAAAAGCCAATTCAATTATCTACCATGCCACATCAAATGACCATCACACATTTCTTCATCCACAATTATTCCCTTCTTTTGATATTTCTATTAAATTATTTGTATCAAAAAAACGCATAAAACTGTAAAAGCAAAACATGAATTCACAAGTATTTGTTTGTATCACTTTTGGAATATTTATTCTCAAAAGTAAAACACCCACATGCAACACTAGCAGTAGATATCATCACTTGGCTTATCTTAAACACCTCCACTTTCAATCCCCAGCCACCACCCAATGTCAAATTTCACCACCCATCTCCTTCACTTTTCCGCCTTCCTTCTCTTCTCCGGTAATCTAGTCGTGATCGTGTCCTCCATTGGAGTCAATTACGGTCAAATTGCTAACAATCTTCCTTCACCAGATAAAGTAGTACCATTAGTAAAATGCATAGGAGCTAACAAGGTAAAGCTCTATGATTCTGACCCAAAAGTCCTTAAAGCATTTGCAAACACAAACATCGAATTCGTTGTTGGAATTGGCAATGAGTACTTATCAAAATTACAAGACCCTGGGGAGGGTGAATCATGGGTTAAAACCAACGTCCAACCTTTCCTTCCAGCAACTAAAATCACTACCATTGTTGTTGGAAATGAAGTTTTGACATTCAATGATACTTCTCTCTCGGGCTGCTTACTTCCGGCAATGCAGAGTATACACACTGCTTTGGTTAACTTGAATCTTGACTCCAAAATAACTGTCACCACAACACATTCTTTAGCTGTACTTAGTACTTCTTATCCCCCGTCTTCAGGAGCTTTTCGGCCAGATTTAGTTGGTTCTCTTACTCCAATTTTGGACTTTCTTTCTAAAACATGTGCTCCTTTCTTGATCAATGCTTACCCTTTCTTCGCTTATAAAGGTAACAAAGATTTCAAAAGTATTGTAGGTCCATTTATATTCACTTTTCAGAACTTATGACATACATATATTTGTATATATTTCAGGTAATCCTAAGCAAGTGTCACTAGATTATGTTCTGTTTCAGCCAAATGATGGAATAGTTGATTCTGGCAACAATTTGCATTATGACAATATGTTGTTTGCACAAATAGATGCTGTGTATGCAGCCCTTGGTTCTGTAGGTTACAAGAAACTTCCAGTTCAGATATCCGAAACGGGCTGGCCATCAAAGGGAGATGATGATGAAGTTGGAGCATCCCCAGAAAATGCCAAGAAGTATAATGGAAATCTATTAAAGATAGTGAGTCAGAAAAAAGGAACACCGGCAATGCCTGACTATGATTTGAATGTTTTCATTTTTGCGTTGTTTAATGAGAATTTGAAGCCCGGGCCAACTTCTGAGAGGAATTATGGTTTGTTTAAGCCTGATGGAACTCCGGCTTATTATCTTGGATTTTCTGGGATCTCGAGTGGAGGTAGTTCTGGCCATAATAACACAGTAACGTTCGCGCCACCTTATATTTTGACGCCGGGAAACCCCTCGGATGGATATATGTCAATCTCATCCACGGTAAGTTTTTTTTTTTTTTTTTTACTTTATTCCATACTACACTTTTTATAAAGTTTGCTTGAACAATGAAGTGTATATATAGGTAATTGTAGGCATTGTGAAAGAAATCCCTAGGGTGTAAAAGAAGTATATGTATCCATCATACATATAGCAGAACATCAGTGAAAGTACGTTGCTATTATACGTTATTATATCCGTTGACGGCGTGTTTGTTATTTGTTTTTCAGGGAAGAGTTGGCATTAGAATCAGCATCATATTGTTATTGGCAACGGGTTGGATTTCATTGAGGTTCTATGTTTGATTGCTAAGAAAAGCTTTTCATTTATTTAATCTGTGAGCATCAAATAAAAAGGGAGAAAAGGAATAAATAAAGATGGAAAAGTTGAGCAAGATATAATATTTGTTTATAGGTTGAGATCCTATAAAAGTTTGATGTTAGCAAGTAGAGAAGCTTTGTTGTTATAATTCTTTCGTTAGAAGCATTAGCTTTGATATATTCTACGTATTATTCATTTTTTTAACTTATATATATGCAATGTATTCATTTTAGCCATTTAATACAAGTTATATGTCTTTGCTTACCAAGGTAAATTAGTTTTAACATCTTAGAATGATTCTTATACTGTATGATTTAAGATAATACAAGGACCATTATTACTGTAATGAATCCAGTCAAAAGCTAGGTATGAAAGAAAAGTATGATTAATGTCATGTTTAAAATAAAATCGTAACATAAGAAAAAATATTCTCATATTCATATTTATGTATTAAACATTCATACTATCAATGTTGGGATTATATGTTTAGTAAACAACCCTGGACAATTAGGAACACAGAATCTAGTTAACCATCATGACTACAATCACACTGCTATTACTACTTTTCTGTCCTACCTTCAAGATATTAAGATGTTCCAAATGCTAAAATACAACAAGCCTCTTTTCCTAATCATTTACGGTTAAAAGATCATTTATTGAATATGTTATGACGTCGTTTCCATTTCATCTGAGCTGCCAGAGGCCTCGTTTTGACCCGATGTTTTTCCTTCTTGCATTTCTTCATCACTATATTCACTTTCTTCGCTAGAATCAGAAGAATCATCATCACTACTGACAACTTCAGCTTTCCGTCTCCTCCTAGTTCTAGTATCCTTATTTTCTCTTCGTTGAGCAAGTCGCCTAAGTTTTCTTGCCCTCTGTTTCCCCTTTGGAAACTCACTGCTATCATTGTCCTTCGTGTTTCTGTCTGTGCTATAATCATCCTCTTCTGATTCAAGATTTGGTGTATCAACTTCAGATTTGCGTCTCTTCCTACCTGCATTTGTCTGTAACACAAGTAATTGAACATGAAATTTACTTTACAAAAAAAAAACAAGGAGCAACATGTAAGATGATTTGTGTTTATAGAGTGCACACCTTAGGACCACGGTCAACCAATCTTGACCATTCACTCCGGTTCCTCAAGCAGTCAAGAACAGCCTGTGAATGACTGGAATAAGCATAACGCTCCCCATTATGCTTACGCAAATTAGACCAATGCTGAAAATTAAAAAAAAGTTCAAATATTATTACAAGGCAGAAAGGAAAGAAGTCAAGAACCAATCATATTCACACACTATGTTTAAGAATTATACCGGTAAAACTGCATTGCAGAGTTCTTCATATGTCATCCGCTTACCTTTGCTCATAATTTCGGCAATCAAGGCTGGGAAAAAAAGGCTAAAAGAAGTCAAAATTGCATAATCTACACAGCATTAGGTTGGTATATGAAAGTAAATTATGTGATATTAAATAAAACCAAAATCATATACGTGATACTTATTTTAAGAATATAAATTTGGATGTGCTTCTGCTTCAGATAACCGAAAGTCCGGAAATGAAACTCCAGCCATGTAGTTTGATAGCAAGTTCAATAACATAGTTGATAAACATTTAAATATTAAGAGCAATTTTTTTTTTTTTTGCAAAGAATAACTATTATTAAATGGAAATGAAACTCCAGCCATGTAGGTTCAAAGAAGGCGTGCATAAGCCAGGAGTTGTTGCAACTTGCAACTAATATGAAACATTTTATTGACTATTCGACCCTTTGAATAATAAAATGCAACTGACTACGGCACCTTCATGCAGCAAAAATCAGATACAGTTTCAAAATGCATGATGACAGTCCCAAATTTGATTGTGTTAAATAAGCATACCAGGTAAAGTACGAGGTGTAGGAGCCCCAACTGCACCAGTCTCATCATCAGATGCATTTTGAGGTGAACTCCGTGCAGCTTCATTAGAAGAAGATGGACCACTGCTCACTGTTGTTGAGGCAGTAGGAGCACTCTTATCAACATGGGGCGCCACTTTTGCTGAACCATTTTTCACAGGGTCATGCCTCCTTGAGTAGGGCACCTTATGCATTCTATCCACTTTTTTTGCCCCATCAGACTCACGAGAATTACTCGTCCCATTATTTGTTAGATCCTTGCTTTTCTTTCTTGATGCCAGCCCATTATCCTTTAATCCAGAAGTAGATGTCCGTTTCATTAGTGTGCTTGTAGATGTACCAGTAGCTAGCTGAGGTAAGCCTCCAGCATGGCGCATACGTGGCACCCGCGGAACTCTTGGAGAACTATTCAGTTCTTGGTGTAAAAGTAATGCAAGCTGCAGGGATAACATATAGGTAAACAAAAAGCATCATATAAAGTTAAGCATGTCTTTATTCTTTCACATAGATATAAAATGCTTATTCCAACCTCTTCATCACTTAAGGTTGCAGGTGGCATGGGGTGAACATGTGGTAGATGGTTCTTTGGTGCAGGTTGTCTACTTAGCTGACTAGTCTTCTCTGAAGTACTTTTGTTCTGTTCATGTGTACCACTCTCACTCCGCAATGAATTGGCAGAGTCACCGGAATCCGGGGTAGCCGAAGACGTTTTAGAGGACGATAAGATTGCAGGATCCTTCAAATCAGATGAGTTCTTCTTGGAAACAGGAGCACTTGAGGACCTGCTCAAATGTGACGATTTTAAGGCAGACGTCGAGGGTGATTTTGGAAGGTCTCGTATTACTTTCTTAGGCTTCTCAGAAGCATCTCTGATAATATCTTTTTTACTCTTGGTATTATTATCAGAGACTCCTCTCTGTTTTACACTTAAGTTGCGATCTTCAGTGCTAGGATATCTCGCCTTATCAGGAACAGACGGTTTTGAAGAAGATTTTCCAGCCGAAGACTTCGTGACAGTCGATACCGTCAATTTATGTTTATTAGGTGCTCCTGAAGGACTTGTAACAGTTCCATGTGATTTGGCTTGGCCTTTTGAAGAACCATGAGCTTCTGTAGAACTTTCAGGCCCCTTCATGGGTTCCTTTGGCTGGCTCAGCCTGCCAGGTGATTCATCGGGTTCATCTGCTTTACTATTAGTATGTGGTATGCTTTTGTCAGTATTTTGCACCTTTTGTGACATGTATACATCTTCTTTCTTCGCCGCAGAGCTTGTAGATGGAGGGTCATCAGGAATCTTTGTACCTTCAGCCAAGGCCTTGGAGCTATCTTGCTTTATATAACTTTGAGAAATGGAAGTCTTTCCAGCATGATTGATCTCAGCTGCTTTCACTTCAACTGGTGCATGGATTTCGCCATTTGGGGTTGAGCTCGCTTTTTCAGGATTGCTCTTATTGGACCCAGTTTCATCACTTCTACTGCTACTTCTTCCACTGGGATTTACATCATCAACATTAGGGCCATCCTAAAAAAGAAAATATAAACAACATTACAGCTGATAGGGCACTTCAAAGAAATATAAAACCCAGCTTCAATCAAAAGCACTAAAAAGCGTAAATGTATTCTATACTTACATAAACTTCTTTCTAATAGTTCCATTTTTGTCAGATATTGTCAACAGAATCAACTAACTATCCTTGTTTTGTACTTGAAGCTGGGTATCATGATCAGACAACACAAGGTACAAATCATCTTATTATTGCTCACAATTATGTCGTTCTAAACCCTTTTACTATACCTCTATACAGAGCATAGCATTCAAACCTGTATGTTTTTCCATCAATCTTACATGTTTCTATATGTGCCTCATGTCATATTCGAGGCATTCTTAATGTTCATTTAGTTTGTTCTAAAATGAAAGTTAATCCCAAGCAGCAAACATGTGACCTAAAACAAGAAAAGTAAATTTCTTTAAGTTTTCAGAGAAACTTTGCATGTGTGTGATAAAAGTGAACTTTACATGGTTATGAGAGATCGTCACAGGCTACAACGACGTTGGCAGGATAAAGAGTTTAAAAGGGATACTTTACTTACAGTGTATAAAACTTCACCATAATTGCTATTGTATGTATCCAACTATTTCGCTTTTTATTAAATGTATATATCTTTCTTTTTCCAATTTCACCTATTGTGCGTGTGTAATGACCCCCAAACAACCAGTTGCAGTTTATTTCAATAAAGTAGATTGTTTTTCTATTGATTGACATGTATCTTTCACGCCAAATCAGATAGTATGTGCATTGTAAGTCATTCTAATTATTTACTTTAAATCGCATCAAAATAAGCAGCCATCTGCTTTATTTGACTGTCTTCATCTCCGCCGTCACTCCGCAACCACCACCATCAACACCCACAAAAATCAGCCACTGCCATCACTATCCATCCCTTTCTTCGTCGCTTTTGCCATTCTTATGACAGAAATTGAGAAGGATCAATCGGGGGTTTGAGGTCCATAAAGCATTCAGGGTTTAATGATAGCATCAAAACAATTTATAGATTTAAAAAAATAAAATAAAAAAATCGAACAATAAGAAGGGTTTTTAAAATTTAATTTATACATTTCTATAGAAAGAGATATAGAGAAAAACCCCGCCTGGAGACCTCTGAAAGTAACTATATTTCTGGTGAAATTGTTCTTATACAGCTACCAATGGTGGTAATTCAAGATCCTTGCTATGAGATTGACGTTATAAACTTTTTATTGATAATCTAGATTTAACTTAACAATAAAACTGCACTAAATCATTAGCAATATAATTCAACTATTAAAAAGAACTGAACTTCCCCCTAATTCTCATTTTTAGTTTCAAGTCATCTAACACACTTATAAGGTGATTTTGAAACAATAGGGAAAAAAAAGTTGGATTACAATAGGAATTATGGGAAAGTTCAATTAAATCTAAATCAATTGGCCTTTAAAAAAGTGTACCTAGATAGATAATATCATGTTATGACCAACTTAGTCCAACTACCAGTATGTTTGGATGTACATAGTTGATCAAGTGTTTTGCAAATTACGATGACTAAAGCTTTGAGGTTAAGACTGCTCTCGACTCCTATCCTAACCCTGAACTACCAAATATGTGTAACTATGAATTAAACTGTTACATACCTCATGTTTTACGGTATTAGTTTGCATAGAATTTTTAATCAATGGTGATGCTGCTTTGCCGTCTTCTTTATTAGGAGAAACCTGACCACTTGGAGAAACTTGATTAACATCATTTTCTTCCATTTCTTTTGCTTCTCTTGAGGGATTTATTCTTGCATCATTTACATCTTCTGAAGGTTGTCCACTAGAGGCAGGGTTGCTATTGTCAAGAAGATGATCTGATTTATGATTGGTCTGCACAACCACTTTTGAATTATCACGTTTGGAACTATTCTTATCGATCTTGAAAACCTTAAGAGCTTTCCCGTCATTTGGTTCTGATTGTTTTGCATCACTTGATTTGGTGGGCACTAATATTATAGTAAAGTAAACATATATCATTAAGCTTTCTAAATTATTACTCCGTATTATTATTATTGGCACATGCATAGTCATACATATCTCAAAGCTAATACATAAGCAAACAACTAATAAGCAACACACGAAACTGAAATAAAAAACAAAATACCTGAATCAGAAGAATGATGACTTATCTTCTTAGAATCTCTATCTTTCTCCATAACTTTGACACTTCTCTTCCTGTTCTGGTCCTTGAACACCTTCAAATCATATTTCTTTTGTTTGCCTGAATGAACCACAGCCGGCTTCAACAAACTCCTTTCTTTTCTCAACCCACTCTGATGGCGCCTACTTTCATGATTCTCAACTTCTCGTTTCTTCCTATCAGTAGTTGGCGGACCCATATCCAACCCACCTCCACCATTAACTTCGCTATTTAAGCGACCATTCTCCTTTGACAATGAAAACAATGCATCAGCCCCATTACTAGTACGTTTTTCAATATCTTCTATAATTTTCTTACCACCACCATCATCATCATCATCCTGCCTATCCTCCCAACACGGGAACTCCCTATACTGATACTTGAACTTTTTAGGGACATACCCTGTACACTTCCAAAGCTCGGGACCAAAAATCGAAGACACCCCACTAAACAAAGCAGGATCACCACCAGGTATACCCTGCACATGCACCTTATCTTCCATAGGAACCTCGGTCCAAACTTGAAACGGATTTTGCACAGAACAACTCACCGAATACGAATTCTCCATCCTCATAGTCTTCGTAGGCAACTCAACTAACAATTGTGCGACCTCGGTTTCCTCATTCTCTTTCCTAAGTTTCTTACCTTTACACTTATCACACGCAAATAATTTTTCGCTCTTAACGTATCTAGCACACCTAGTATGCACCCAAACACCACATTCATCACAATCAACCATTTCTTCCCCATCATCAAAATTAACCCCACAAACACAATCCACCACCCAAGATTCATCCACCCAGTCATCTGGTGTGTCCGATATCGTCGGTAACCGATTCGATCGGTTTTTCATCACAAACCCTAATTCTAAACAAACCTCAAAACACCAAAAAACACCAAATTCACAATATAAAAACAATACCACCTACTTCAAACTTGTATAATTCACTAAAACTATAACAAAGTAAGCAACTTTATTCAAATTCAACAAAAGGGTCTTTCAAAAAAAATGAAATTATGATAAACTGAAGGGAGAAAAAAAAAAGAAAATTCAGAGAATAATTTGTTTACCTTATAAACAAAAATCAAGAATCTTTGTATGGCGATTGGCGAATGATTTGAATGAAGTATTAAGCTAAAAGATGATGATATATTATGTGAGAATCTCTGTGGACACAGAATGAATAAATGTAAAAATTTGATTATATAAAAATTTGGGTTACTGATGCACGGATGGGTCGGCTCGGTGGGTAAAAATCTGGATTTTTAATTGGTTATGTGGGCTGAGGGATATGGGCTAGTTTATATGACTTGTTCAAAAACAATTTTGGAACACGTTCATCGATCAACAGGAATTTTGACTTTTCCATTTGTTTATTTACGAATTAATAATGTATTATATATATAATATTTTATATTTTGTAGTTTTGTTAATATATAATAATAATATTTATATCTAATAAAACAAAAACAAACAACAACAAGATTCAAAATCACTTTTATATAATCATCATCACAATCACAAAAAACAACAAAAGAGGATAAACAACAACTTTATTCATTATATTAATATATATATATAGGTTTTAGGTAAAATAAAACAAGTATTAAAGTAAAACAAATAAAACAATAGGTTTTTCTTCACTAAAGATCACCGTGCATCATGAAAATCATCGTGCATCAATTGGTTCGTGAATCATCGTGC
>JANDBE010000001.1:44380815-44393128 GCA_024320915.1 Erigeron philadelphicus
GGGTCAACGTGAAATCTCATTCATGTTACCACATTCTATATTATATTCATGTTTGATGATGAATCTTTCAAAGGAGCAAATGAGAACCTGAAGGTAGATTTATTTACATGAGCTAAAAGAATTGAGACAAAAACTAACAAAATAAAGAACAGTGGTAAACTGGGTAGAATGGTTTTCATAACAATTGTTATATACTATATTCACTCGGAAGACAAAATATATTATGGTACAGTCAATTCTTTAATCTGTTTTAGAAGTGGAAACTGATGTTTCAATTGGAAATGGACTTAATATTCCCAATTTAATGCAGAAATCTAAACCAACAGAAGCAAACAGAAAGATTAGAAGACTCTCTGACACATACACTGCACCACTGAAAGCATGTGACAATAGACTACTGACTTCCAAGTCCAGAGGCGGCCCTCCTCCTAATGTAGCAAGGCCTGCATTACAAATTTACAAATTATAATAATGTGGCAGCTCTTTTTACCAAGGGCCTTTGGCTTAGTGAGATTAATTTGGCCCATCACTCAAGAGGTCGTGGGTTCAAATGTAGAGACAAATAGGTGTAAAATCAGTTGTAACATAACGCTATTAACCATAGGTGGCAAGATAGATGGGTGGGTAACGGGTCAAAATGCCTTTGGCTCAAAACAAATTATGTTATATGTCGGGTTGATCTAAGAACACTGTGTTGTCCATCTAGTAGAAACTTTAATTTGAGTAATGAATTAAATATGGTAGCAAAATCCACTGCGAATAGGTAAATTTGACTCATTTATTTCAACAAGATATTTTATCTAATCTGTCTGAGATTCATTATAACCCAGATATATTCGCTCATAAGTACAATGGTGGAACTTCAAGCTACCATATTAAGAATAACTGTAAGGGAAGTGTGAGCCTATATATCTCTTAAACTAAAAGATTTGGTAACATACCTTTGACAAAGCCAAAAGCTGCAGAAGTTCCAGTCTTGAGCTGAAAATTGTCTAGATCACGCCGAACAGCATAACGAAAGGTGACTCCAAACAACGCACAGCTGATGAGAGTGATTACTGAAGGAAGTATTAACTGGGATGTGTCGGATGTCTGAGCCAAGGAAATAGGCAAACCAGCCAAGGTGCCAACTATAGCAGAAATAGTAGCAGCTTTTACGGATTCAAGCCTCTCTTTGTTTTTGTACATAGCTTCTCTCTCTGTTTCTGTCATCTTTAAATCTTTATCTTCAATTTCAACTTCAAGAGAGCGTTCTGCTTCTTCAACTAATGCTCTTGCTTCTAATATTTCCTTCTGGCATTCCTCAATCTTTAATATAAAAAAAAAAAAAAAACATCCATTAGTTACATATAGTTTCAGCTTTCTTCGTTGATCCATTATTGGAAGTGAAAGTGGCAAAATGGTCGGCCCGGTCAGATTGGGTCAGTCAGGTCAGACCGTCAGACTGATTACCGATGGATTACAAACCATCTCCAAGGTGGCTACTTTTCAGGTGAAATTAGTCACATTCTTTTTGGGGTCACAACCAAAAGAGTTTGTTACTTTATATAGTTCAAATTAAATAAATGGTATTTAATAATAAGATTACCACATAAGTATGATCATAAAAATATAGATATACCAATAAATTCCTATACTATCAAAGCTTGTGAATAACTATCAAAACATTTCATCATAAAAATGCATTAAAATTTCAAGTATTGGCAAAAATCCTCAATAATCAGCGTCTCCGAATCAAGTAAATCGGTACCCTTAATATCAAATATTGGCAATGTGGTTTCTTTTATATGTCCTAATATCCCTAAGGGGGCCTTTTAGCAAAATCCTAAAAAATACATACATACATATATAATACAAAACAAAACCAACCTCAGCAGCTCTAGTTTCAAGCTGACTAATATACTCTTTGATTTTCTTGTTTTCAAGTTCTTGTTTTTCAATCTGGGCAAGTTCTCTTTTAGCCAACTCAACTCTTTCTGTAGCTTTATCCAACCCATCTAACAAAGCCCTGTTTTCTTCTTTATTCAAAAGTTGGTCTACTCTTTCATCAACTATACCTGAAAGTAAATTCTTTAACCCCCCAACATTATTGTTGTTGTTATTATTGTTAGTGTTTCCATTATTAGTGCTGCATTTGATTGTGAATGAATTAATAATGAATCTTGATGATGGTGGTTTAAAGGGGTTGATAAATTGGGTTTTTGTGGATTGAATTGAAGGGTTTGGAGAGTAAATGAGTGTTGGATTTTTTGGTGTGGTTGTCATCATTCTTTATTGGATATCTTCAAATTTTGCAGCTTTGAAGAAGTTCTGCACCTTTGAAATGATAATTGGCGTAGTTTACATAAATAGCCCCTCAACTATTCTTTAATTTTTCATTCTTTCACTTTTGTCTACCTCGTAAAAAAGAGAAACCCCAAGTACCCAACCCTCGAGGCTTCAACCCAAAATCTCAAAAATGACTTTGATGTACTCCAAAATACTATTTTAATCTATTTAATAATTTAAAATTTTATGAAAAACAAAAATACTTTCATAAGTACCTATGAAAGTTTTATTACATATAATTTTAAAAATACTTATTTTTTTTATATAAAATTTCAATCTGAGTTCCCCTCGAGTCGAGTCCGATTCTCCAAAACTCATGACTCTCCCCTCGCCGAGTCGAGTCCGAGTCACGTTTTTCCCAACCTTTCTTAAAACTTCTAAGTTTTCCTATCCTTTCTTATCTTATATTTTATAAAAAAAAAATCAAATATGAAAGTTTAAATTTTTTTTCTATCATTTTTTTTTATCTTATGAAAAAAAACTCAAGAATGTAAGGAAAACAAACTTAAATTTTTTTTTTTTTTCTGTTTCTGAATAAAAAAAACTTTGCTCTAAGATTAGATATCGACATATCAATTCCATGTAAAAGGTTTAGCGTTAGTGAAGGTACAACCGATTTCTCAATTGTCAAACCTCATAGTGATATTTTACTATTTCTTCCAAATCTAAACAAACCTCTGGTTTGTTCAATTACCAGCAAACAATTTTCAATTATTTCTGAAAGATATACGCGTTAATAATATCTCTTTCCAATCTTCCAAAAAAACAAAAACAATAAATAAAAATATAAAAATACACAAAATTTAACTCATTATTATTATACACACCCTACCGACACCCTTTGGCTACAAATGTTAACAGGCCCATAGTCTTGGATCCCATCTCTCATTAATATATATATATACACACATACATATACATATATATCTTGTCATCCTTTTCTTTTCAAAACATAGATTTTTGTTAAAAGAATCCCTCTGCTTTGCTGTGTGGTCTTCACTATTTCTGTTCACACACACACTTTCTAAAAATACCCAGATCAAGATCTTGATCATAATTTCAAGATCTTAAGACAAAAATGGAGCTTTTTTACTTGATAGTGTTTGGTGGTTTAGCCATTATTGTTGCTACATTGGAGCTTAGCAAGAACAATAAAGATAGAATCAATACTTCTTCTGCTTTCAATTCTTTCAAGAACAATTACCTCCTTGTTTACTCTCTTATGATGGGTATATCTCTAATTATATATCTATCTGTATATGTATATGTATATGTTATGTTTTTTTGGTTTTTAATTATGTTTCTTGCACATTGGTGTTAATTTGAGTTGACCCATTTGGGATTTGGTGTTAATTAGGTAAGATTGGATCTGGGTTAATCAAGATTTGTGTTATATGGTGATAAAGTCTTGGCCTTTTTTGGATCCAGAGTACTAATGTTTAAGATCTTTTGTTTAGTTAAGTGAAATAGTTGGATTTAGTTTTTGGATCCATAATGTGTAGCTAGATGTGGATAATTCTGATGTTTTAAACTTAATTGTTACACTTAGATGAGTGTGTTATGCTTGAATTGTTGATAACAAGTTATTGATTCACTAATGAAACTTTTTAATTATTCAAGTTTGATTTCAAATAGAAGCTATAAGAATTACTTTTTGATTTAGTAGCTATAAGAATGAGTAAACGAATTATGCGATGATTTAGCAATAAAATGCAATGTAGTATTCATTATTCACGATGGATGCGTAGTTTGTTTTAGAACCATCTAATCTGATACATGCCAACGTACGGTCTATTACTAACTTATGCAATTTGTTTGCATTAAATGGTTACCAATAGCATGAATCAGTAAGAAATGGCAAGTATATCACATTAGATGGTACTAAATAATTAAGTTGATTTTATCTCTAAAAAGCTGAATAGTACATCCATTCCTTGCAGTTTACCTCTGTGAAATTTCAAAGTTGTTTGTGTTAAAGTTGGACTAATGAAATCTCACTTTTAGCGATATGCATATTACATTAGTGTTACATATAATTTTTTAACCGCATTTCATTGTTGTTGTAGCTGGTGATTGGCTACAGGGGCCATATGTCTATTACCTTTACACCACATACGGTTTCGGGAAAGGAGATATTGGGCAGCTTTTTATTGCTGGCTTTGGATCTTCCATGCTGTTTGGGACAATTGTTGGATCCCTAGCTGATAAACAGTAATTTCCCATTTTACTTTATCCAGTTTTTAAAGATTATTCTAAGCTTTAAATTGCTAGGATTCTTGCGAATTTAATTCAAATTTTGTGGTGCTAAATTCAGTGGTCGGAAAAGAGCATCAATTACTTACTGCATAACTTATATTTTGAGTTGCATCACCAAGCATTCACCTCAGTACAGAGTTCTGATGGTGGGACGTATATTGGGAGGAATTGCCACTTCTCTCCTCTTCTCAGCCTTTGAATCATGGCTAGTTGCTGAACACAACAAGGTAAGATGTGATATTTTGTTGTGTGTTTCAAATTTAATTAGGTGATATTGAATAATGAATAATCAGAATTAGATAATTTGCAGTAATAAGTTGACTTGTTGAAGATAATCTTTGGATTTATGTTTTGATATTAATTCTTTGATGTTCAATAATGGAGATCAGATAATCAGTGGTATGCTGTTTCGAAACTTAAAAGTGAGTGTGAAATGGGAGTAAGAGTCCCACAAATTGATATTTGATTACTATGACTTCTATTCACAATAAACTAATAGCCATAAGCATAATCTGTTTATCCATTCAACAAAACTCATTACAATGATCTCCCTAGTGACTGGATGTATGTTATATGCTATAAGTAAGATCATATTACTTAGAGCGTTAGAGGACAAAAGTGTGCCCAAAATGTAGGTTTTAATTGACATTATAAAGATCTGAAACGCTTCTAACTTATCTTCTTTTTGTTGCATTGTAGAGAGGTTTTGAGCAACAATGGCTATCAATTACGTTCTCCAAGGCAGTATTTCTGGGAAACGGGCTTGTGGCCATTTTGGCTGGTTTATTTGGAAATCTGTTAGTCGGTTCACTAGCTATGGGACCCGTGGCTCCATTTGACGCAGCTTCCATCTTCCTTGCCATTGGAATGGCTGTTATCATATCATCGTGGTCCGAAAACTACGGTGACCCATCAGAAAGCAAGGATTTAATGACCCAGTTCAGGGGAGCTGCTGTGGCAATTGCATCTGGTTATTCTCTCTTTGAATTTTCTTTATAGAGTGGGAAAAGTCGGAGGGTTGAATGGGTTGCACAATGGGTCAAAATGGGTTCGGGTCAAAACAGGTACTCTTGGTTGGGGACTTGGGGCCAGGTGTGTCTCTGGCTGACCTGAAACTGTTTCTGCTGTTTTAAATGAATAGTTAGTGTGTCAAATATGATCATATTTTTTGGATTTCAATGATGTTTTGAAATAAAGTGATTTAGGAAGTTTTACCCATTAATTAAAGATTCGGACGATATTTGATCCGTTCAACCCATTTCGCCATTTGACCTATTTGAGATAAAACATAACCTCAATCAACCCATTCAAAACTGAACAGGCCAATATTTATACCTTTATCTCTATCCTAGATTTTCATCTTATATTTTAAATTCTTTTGTCAATCAGATGAAAAGATAGCGTTGTTGGGTGCGATTCAATCCCTATTCGAAGGTTCAATGTACACTTTTGTGTTTTTGTGGACTCCTGCTTTGAGCCCAAACAATGAAGACATTCCACATGGTTTCATTTTTTCTATTTTCATGCTGTCCTCCATGTTGGGAAGCTCTTTGGCTTCTAGGCTTTTGGCGCGGTCATCAATTAAAGTCGAAAGCTACATGCAAGTCGTGTTTGTCATCTCTTCTGCATCTCTCTTGCTGCCTGTTATCACAACTGTATGTGACATCCTTCCTTTTAGGCTTTAATTGTATACATTGATTAGGTGGCTAATGGGCCAGTTTCACGGGTTTGGAACAAGCTAAATCAGACAATTTTCAAATACATGTAAAATGTGTGCTGTTTTAATTCACCTATTTTTTTGTTCCTACATCTAGAGCTTTATAAATTACCAACGTTTTGAATATGATTGAATAACTATATACTTAGGTCACTTTGACCTGATTGTGCATTTGATATGTTTCCTTAACCAAGTTTCAAAAGCTTACCTCGTTGACCTGTTTTTTTCTCTTTAAATGTGTTAAAGTCGATACCTCTAACTACTAATAAGAGTAGCTATGTGGGAGATTAAATTTAGTTGACTGACTTTTTTTTCAACAGTTTTTGGTGCCTCCTTCTGAGGCAAAGGGCGGAAGCATAAAATTTGCAGGATGCATCCAGTTGATTGGATTCTGTGTATTTGAAGCATGTGTTGGTTTATTTTGGCCATCAATAATGAAAATGAGGTCCCAATACATTCCGGAGGAGTCTAGAAGCACAATTATGAACTTTTTCCGCATACCGCTCAACATTTTTGTATGCATTGTTCTTTACAACGTAAGCTCTCTATCCCTATACTATGCGCGCCCACACACACTCACTCAAACCTATAATAATTGTTTTTTCTTCTTTTAAAGGTTGATGCATTCCCAATCACTGTCATGTTCGGAATGTGCTCTGGTTTCCTCTTCCTTGCATCTATGTTGCAAAGGCGCCTCTTGGGTGTTGCAGAAAGATCAAGTATGTTCTCAACCTCTATATTTGGTTTTAATTTCCGCCATTACTTATTTTGAACTTCAATTTCACTTGGAAAAAACTTGATCGTTGAGTCGTTTATTCTGTATATTTGATTTTCAGGACAAGACAAGGTGAGGGAGTTAGAAGCGGAACCACTCACTATCTAATATATTAAAGAAACATATGAAGATTTATAAAGAAATGGTCAAAAGTCGACAAATCATTCTTATTTAAATGTGTGTGCAATGTGCAATATATTTCGTCTCTGGGGAATCAGATGGTTTCTGAGGTCATAGGTGGTTCTGAAGAACATGAAGATAGAACTAAAAAGTTCATTGAGAATAAGGAACTTGTTATACCAATTAAGATAGAGAGTATTATGAAGTTTTCATAGTTTGGTTGAACACTAACAATGGTTGTTCCTAACCTTAAGTGTTTCTACATTTTGTAATGCTGTTCTTTTTTGTAGTAGTATTTATCAACATTAATGATGTTCGTTAAGAAGCAAACATTTAGTACTTACCTTGTTTGATCTAATTTGCAGCTTATATTACATAATTTGCATAATAAATCTCTACAATTCATTCCAGGACGAGGTAGTACTTGTGATATTGTGATATTTCGACTTGGGACGCATTTTATTTAGTGAGTAAAATATACATGTTCAGAATGGACAAATTGTTGATTTTTGTTTTTCTATTCTGTTTATTTTAGCTTCAACTTGTTAGGAACCAAACCGACTTAAATGAATTCTTCTCAACATGGTACTAGAAAGAAATTGCTCAATGTCGTCTATTGCGAGTTTTGAACTTCAATATCTCAACGATATATGAAAGAGGTTAAAATGTAGACAGACTTTACCCTTACCTAAGTAGAGAGACTGCTTTCCGTTTGTATGTTATAAAAACCAAAACTTCACAAGGTGATATGCCAAGACAACCGATCACTACCTCGGATTGGTCCAGTCGAGGACCAATGGACCAGTTAACAAAGTTTTTCCGTCGTTTTATATATTTCGATTAAACAGTTCGTATACCATATCTTTTTCTTTTCTTTTTTTTTTCTGATAAAGGGTTGTACTCGGTGAGAAGTGAGAACCACCTCCGTTGGTGGTATTTTATGATTTTTAATCTATACAACTACCAACAAATTCCATGCAACCCCAATAATGAGGGGCAAAAACTGGTCCAAAAAATGAAAAAATTATAGCAAGACAAATGGATAAATATGATAATTTAAAAGGGGTCGGCAAAGCAAAAATAAAAATTAAATTTATACCTCACCAAAAATGCAGTACAACTCATCAAGTCCAAAAAACAAAGAAAACCCGACACACTCTATTTTCTTCCTTTATTATCACTACTCGTATATTATATCATTTTTTCCCCCACAAATTCCATAATTCTTGAAATTCATAACACCCACGTCAGATTTGAAAGTTTCCGTGTAGATTACCAATAATTAATCAAACAAAAGTCATCATTTTCTTGCCAATTATATACATACACACACAATACTATACCTATATATATACAATACAAATACAAATATATACTTACAATCACACTTTAGATCCTCATGCTCTTCACTTACAAGCTTCTTTCTGTTACTGGGTATCTTTTCTTTGATCCTAATTTAAATCTTTTTGGTGGATTTTTAAGCTTAATGACATAATTAGTAATTACCCATTTTAGATTTCATGTCTTTGTGTAATAAAGTTACAAACTTTAGTCAAATTTATGTTTTTTTGATCCTAATTTTGATCTTTTTAATGATTTTTTTAGCTTAATTACATCATTAGTAAATACCCATTTCATATTTTGTGTTTTTATATAATAAAGTTACAAACTTTAGTCAAAGAAGTGCGTGCAAGTTATGTATCAAGATTTCTTGTTAATATAAATTAAAAAAGTGATTTTTTTCTTTGCTTTTGTTGCTTTATTTCTTTCATATCTGACTTGGGTATTGTGTATAACAGATTCGAAATTGAGAAAGAAGAAAGTTGAGTGAATTTGGATTTTGGTGTGTGATCATCAATGGCTGATATGGTTGGACCAAGATTGTATAGTTGTTGTAATTGTAGAAACCATGTTGCCCTTCATGATGATGTCATTTCTAAAGCTTTTCAGGTGAGAAATCTAATTTGAGATTTTTTTCCCCCCAAATTTGATGGTTGTTAGACTAAGTTTCCTTATAAGTATTCGATGAAGTTGTTTTTAGTATAGTTCTTGAATTTGTTTGTTTGATTGTTCGTGTGATCTTATGTTTATGTTTAATAGTGGGCATTGATTTGTAGTTCCCTTTTGAATGTATATTGGTGGATGTTAAAGATGAAAAATGGATTTTTGGGATTGGTTATTTAAGTGTTTATCTAAGTTCTAGTGGAAAGTTGTGATTAAGATGACAGATATATGGGGTAAAAGATTGTGCAGAAGATGACTTGTGCGAGTACAACTGTGCTTTGATAGCTCGAGTTGTTATAAGTTATAGCAAAAGTTTGAATATATATATATATATATACACAGTTATAATGTTTATCATATCATAGTAGACTAGTAGTGATATGAGAATGCATGGAAAGGTTAAGAAAATAACTCCTAATTGTTTCTATATAAGGAGTGTTTGGATTTACATATTTGGAACGGGTTATCTTATTACTGCAACTTGATGTTGCCATAATCAGTACTTAATGTGTGGATTACAAATTCTACATCTCGTTAACTGATTGAGATAGTAAGTTACAAGCAACCTGCAGCAAACCTAATAGATAGACGTTACAACTTATTTACTGCCTTTTTAGGACTTGGAAGACTTGTACATTCGGTCCAACAACTGTATCTACCTTGTTTTCTTCAGAAAATGTTTTTTTGATCTTTTTATCTACTTGTTTTTATATAGTCAGAATAGCCAAACACTTACATCTGACCATACAGTTTTACATCTTCAAAGAAGATAAGCACTTTCAAACACAATTTTATGTAGCACGTGTTGTTGCAACTGATACTCTGAGTATGATTAGTATCACATAATCACTTTAAAGCACTTATCCAAACACTTCCTTAAGTTACATATGTATGTCTGTTCAAGATCCATTTGTAAACAAAAACCATGTACTACCATAGTTCCATGGCAAATTGTAGATGGGCTCTTAGTTAAAGGATGACTTTTGATAAAAAGCCTATGCTTAGTTATTATGCAATGTGCATAGACTTTTGAAAGGATGTGATTCTTCTTGTTTTTATATGATCTTTACTAATGGAGATATATGGAACTGGATTATCAATTTAGTTAATTTTTCATCAAAATTGATTTTAGGGAAGACATGGTAGAGCCTTTTTGTTCTCTCATGCTATGAATGTATCAATGGGACCTAAAGAAGATAGGAATCTCATGACTGGTCTCCACACAGTCGCCGATGTCTACTGCTCTGATTGCCGTGAGGTTTTGGGATGGAAATATGAACGGGCTTACGAGGAAACACAAAAGTACAAAGAAGGCAAATTCATTCTTGAGAAGTCAAAGATTGTCAAAGAAAATTGGTAGTAACTAGTAGTCATATATAAATATATCCTTTCAGTTATGGCACCTATGAATGCAAGTGTATGGAATGTCTGTTTAGTGTTCTTCCTATCCAATAATTTCATGTTGATAAAGTGTTCTATTTGTTGGTTTCCCATTCATTGTCGATTCGTCTGTCACTCTGTCCTGTGGAGCCTGTATTCAAGATAATGGAACTCTGTGAACAGCATTTATTGGGTTTCTCAGGTTTCTTGTTAATCAAATGTTGTAAATAGTCTTAATGATTTGACAATTGTGATTCTGTATATATATGTAAAGCAACTTGATAAGCTTTTATGTTGCGTTTTACTTGATTCTAAATGTTTTCTCAGGTTTTTGTTAACGCTAGCTGTAGCAGGTGCTCATGTAATGCTTCTACAAGTTTTGGGGTAACCCCAAGTCCCCAATTGTTTTTTATACAGGATGAAAAACGTGGAAAGGATTGTGCATATAATAAAGGTGTGCTCTAGCTATAACAACTGGGTTGGATAACTGGTCAAAACGGGTTCATGTGAAAGCGTACATGTCAGGTTGGCAATACTAGCCACAACACCAACGTAACAAGAATCAAGGGACGATGGCCTGACACAATATTATGGCAGTCGGTTTGGGTCAGATGGGTTGACTTGGAATTCATCCGTTTAATCTGAAAGGTATATTAAAAGAAATAAAACATATGTATATCAAAATGTACCAAGCTGTGAAATAGTGCAGGTTGAATCCGGGTTAAACATGCTGAAAGATAACTGGATAACTGATTGAACGAACACCCATTTAGTTACGTAGAGTTCTGGGTCGCTTGACATGTTAAACATGTTGAGTACAGGCTTAGGGTCCTGCAGAATGCCCCATACGAGAATTATCGGAACTTTCAATTCATTCCACCTGGTTAGGTAGTATATGAGTATATCTGAGTTTATTCCCTTTTGAGGCTAAATGGGTTGAAATTACCCACTTAGAACTCAACACACTTGCATACAACAAGTTTCTTTCATATTTTTTGAAAGTTAAAATCCATATAGGACTCCAAGATGGCAAGATGCCAAGATGAATACATGGACGAGGAGGTTGTGCTGTAGTACATCTTGGACTCCCAACCCAATTATCGAAACTCAAACTGGCACCACAATTTTTTTTAGAACATTACTGGCACCACTATTAGTTAATTTTTTAGAAGGGTACCCGTACAATGCGGCGACGGTGATGAAAACGAATGACAGTAACAGCGTTGGTGGTAGCAATGTGGTTATTAATGATAGCCATTGATGTAAAAGGATAATGTAGTTATTTTAAAAGTTGAAGGATGCATACAATAAATAATTTCATTTAGATTATACGAAGATTTTAAATTTTATATTCAAAGGAAAGTATATATGTAATGGAAGGAAATTTAACAAACCAATAGTAGTTAGTGGATTAGTTCGATGGTTGCTTTAAATGTCATATAGTCCTTGTTTGAGTCTTGCTTACAACAACAATAATTGATTTTTCAACATTTTAATAAACTTAGAGGTATTTTTGACTTTTTAAAAACTGAAAAGTTTAAAGGAGAAAAAACATCATTTGCTTTATAAGAATTTAAAGATAAAAATAAAGATTAGCATTTCATAAATTAATAAATCCCACTAAATTGTTAAATTAAATATAAATATTAGTTTTTGTATCTTTTAACTTTTGATTTTTCATCATTTAGTTAATTAAATTTTTTTCAAATATACTTATAAGTATATTAAAATTG
>JANDBE010000001.1:44445150-44456941 GCA_024320915.1 Erigeron philadelphicus
AAAAACACGTGTACTTTAATCCACTTTATTTATTTTTTTCATTTTGTTGTATTTCTATCAAACAGGAAAATAAAGGTTGGGTTGTCTAAAAAAAAAGAAAAATAACACAAAAAAAAGCATAAATATAAAAACTAAGTGATATACTATAGACATGGTACGTACTACTATAGATATGTTTTTCTAGTAGTGAGTCCACAAAGTAATATGAGTAAACAATATCGAAAAAACTGATTCTATAAATATATTTTTTTTCACTTACTTTTCTTTTTGTGTATGTATACGCAAATCGTAAAGTCCGTAATTTTTAAATTATTCGATCACGTAAAACATTTGAGTTTGAATATATCGTATTTTCCTCCATATTATAAAGGTAAGTAGCTGATTTTGTTTAATTTTTAAATGTAAGAAGAAGATACCAGTAACATATTGCTTACGTGCGTGAGTGGGGGAAATATTCAGAACGTTGTTCATTGTGACAAACAATGTGTGGTCCAACTATCCTCCTTATGGTAAGAATAGTAGCATGTAGTATTAGAAGCCAAAATATATGAGCATTTGTTACTCTGTAGACATCAGTTACTCCATAAATTATCCTTTTTACAATTTTACGAATTATCTAACATGTTAAGTTGGCTTTTCATTTATCTTTTCACAACCCATATGTCCACCTCAACTAAATGAGTAAATGTCAATAAACTGATTTAATATATATTGAATCAATATACTAAACTCATTTTGGTTTAACTCAAACATACTAAAACTCAATTTTTCCAAGCCACAACATCATTTATATTAAACTAATTAAAAATATCGTATTACCATATACAATTATGTATACACACAAAGTGAATTGATTTTATTGTATATTTTTACCTAAAACATATAATTAATACTACTTCATACACTCAAAAGATAAATACAATATATATATACTGAGCCCAAATAATAAAAAATCAAAAATATAAAATAGTTTAAACATTTTTTTTGTGATTCGTTTTTTTTCTAGATCGATTTATAAAAAAAACCACATCGAACCAAAACTTTCGATTTTCAAAAAGTGTAAACCAAAAGCTGTTGGTTTTTTTGGTTTTGTCTTTTCGGTTCAAACTTTTTGGCTTTTACGGTTTTTTTTTTTTTAATTTTTGGTTTGATTTTTTCTCACCCATACCTTAATATTTTATTTCGTCCATAAGTATGAGATAAATATATTTACTTATTTAGACACTAAAAGACATGCTTCGGGCATGTGCAGTCGAGTTTAAGGGTTATTGGACGTTCATTTACCTTTTTTCTAAGTTCACATTAGAAAATAATAGTACCATACGTAGGTCTACATGATTTGGTTCGGTTGTTTTTGCGAAAAAAATATCGACCAACATGGTATGTAATTGCATTTTAATTTGGAGTTTTTCAAATTGAATTGATCAAGGGGAGCCATTGGCTGAAATGACGGACTGAATCGAAAATAGATTTTTCGACGAAGGATCTAACGCTGGCTCAATTTGCACAATGCAAAATGGTGTCGGCATAGGTAGCTCAACAGTAATACGAGACTAGGCAATCGCTTTAGGCCCCTAAAAATATAAGGCCTCGATGTTTTTTTAGACGAAGTACCATTATATAATTTACATTGCAGTAACAAATTTTAGGTTTTTGCATCAATTGCATCTTTTCATTAGTAGTCGTTCAATAACATAAGTCGACCTACCTCTTTTTTATTTACTTTAATTTATATGCTAATGAATTAAGCCCAAAATTAACCTTGTTTAAGACCTTCAAAAATATTAAGCCGCCTCATAATTAGCTGCTAGTTCCACAGCTTACACGTACTCATCACTATGGCAGTATCGCTATAGGATAATAATAACTTGATAAATGAACTTAATTGGACATTGATAAGTTATGTGTTAAAAACGAGTAACTCTTTTAAATGTCACATATTCAACAAATGGATTAAACGAAGTAAAATATGTCAAGTAATAACAAGGATAAAGTTATTAATCATTATTTAATACGATTAATCTTGAATATGACTTTATTAAACAGTTTTACACTATCAATCATTCCATCTTAATTTTATAACATATTATCTTTTCTCAAGAAAGACAACTACTAGATTTGAATGTGTACCATGACGACCTAAAGATCGTCAATTTAATCAACTTTGCATAAAATATATGGGGATAACTTATATAATGTTAACAGTATATAGTTAGGTGATGTTTGTGAGGGGAAACATTAAAATCAGGGCCCCCCTTTTTATCATTAAAATATTTATGTGTGTGCAGTATATATAATGTTAACAGTATATAACATTTTCCCTTGATCTTATTTCCTTACTAAAATGTTACTCAAGCTTTGTTTGTTGTTTTTCCCTTTTTAAAAAAAAATATTTTCAGCTATAGCACAAAATTTGGCGTTGTAAAATGACATTATCGCTGCAACATGCGAAAATCCATCTAGTCTATGATCAAAAATATATAAAGATGAAATATGTTAAAAAGATCACAACAACAAAAAATTAAGTATGTTTCATGTACAAGAATGGCAGCCATTCAAGATAAATACTTTTGATCCTTATGAATATGAATGTATGATCATGAGAAAAGAAAAAAAAAAGACTATAGAAGTTTGATCTGTTATCCTGTATTTTTAAGCAGGTTGACGGTTTGTAAACGATTTTGGAAGGCAACCCAAACCTAATGTGTCAATCCATATATGACCTAAACTCATTCAGAATCAATCCAAATTCGCTTACTTTTGTGTCGAGTCATAGGTTATAATGTTAGATCATTAACTGTCACCCCTGCATCTAAAGATTTATTAACTAATCGATTTTTTTGAAGACCGACTAAAGTATGCTCGTAACTCTTAAATACAGCGGTAGTGTAAAAGTACCCTAGTAGTTGGCAGAATGCATCTCAAGGACTACAAAGTATGTTTCCGCCTGATTATATAGTTTACATATTTAAACTATATATGTATAGCTCATGTATAAGAAGAATGAGAAGATAATTTCAGACACTTCGGAGATTTGTTGTACTCTTCTCATCTTTATACATAATCTTGCTTAAAACCGTGGTATTCTGGAGCTCCACTTCATCTTCTGCCAGCTTATATTCGGCCGAGTCTGCTAATTCTTCAACTTTTTTTACAATGCCTCCTATCCTTGAAGCAATTTCAATCAGCAAAGAAGTGAAAGTAACTAATGGGATGATTTCTGTGAGCGGCATCTCATGTTTCTTGCTTTTCTCTTCCAGTGACTGAATCGATAAATTAGGCAGAGTCTTTAAGTTATCTTGTAACTGTTGAACTGCCTTCTTCATTTCTTTGATATTGGTATATAGTTGAGTCGATCGTGTCATTGAAGATACGCTTGTTGACAGTTCTCTAATAACATTTGAGGATGCTGAGCTTAAACTCAAACATGATGCTCTAATATGATTCCTTATCATCTCAGGTACCTTCTTAAAACCATACGTCGATAAATTTTTAGGCAAGCCCATGTAGAAAAAAAATTAAAGAATTGAAATGAACTTATTAGAACTCTGTTTTACCTGATTTCTAGAATCCAGACAACTAACTAGCATTTCAATGCAATAAGCACAGCTACGTGATGATGAGCCTAATGTGATGTAATTCTTCCATGGATGCCTGAAACTGAACTGGCCATGGGCGGGCTCCCATCTAGCAAATTCTGCCTGCACAGAACATCCCAATCGTCATCAATCCGTCACAGGAGTAATTAAATTAGCTAATTACCAAAAGTTTGTTGCCACATTGTTACTGCCGGATGCTTCTGATAACATACCAAAGATTCTTCTAAAGCTTTTGTGCTCAAAACATGTTTATAGTCTTGCAGTTTCTGTTTGGAATCTTCGTCACCCTCGCCAAAGTATTCAGCTACACAGGCTGAGTACAAAATCACACGACACAAAAATCAGAATTTCAGAAATTTTCACTGAGCTGGTGACGATAACTGCATATGTTGGCCGAAAGTGCTTACAATCAAGGGAAGATGCAAGCTTATCCATGTTAGAAGTTACTAGAAGGTGAAGCTGCATGCCAGCCCAAATGGGATATAGGAGCATGCTAATGAATATGCACAAACAAGTCCCTATGATAACTGTTACTAGTCTTTCCATGGCCACATCTAGGAGCTTCTCTACACGGTACCCCGAAAGTAACACTAGACCATAAGTGAGGATGAAAATGGTGCATCCATAGTCATACCTAGCTTTCACTTGTGGAATAAATTTAGAAAAGGTTGTGGCTGAAGCTGTAAGAAAATCAGAAATTAGGCCATGCAGATCCAAGAAAAGCTTTTCTTAAGGAAGATAGTTTTACCTATTATAAAGAGAGATATGCCCATGATAACTGGCTCAAATCTATGTCCCGCCTGCCTGGCAACCCAATGTACGCCTAAGGCAAGAAATCCTGCTAGTGAAGTTGCACAGATTCTGTTTAAAGACTTGTAAAGAGTTCCACCTACATCAGAATATGTTGTTAATTTTAAGAATATTCCGCAATTTATAAACAGAAAAGAACAGAACAAACTTTAGGTCCCTTTCCTATGTTTCTGATATTCCATACATGGGTTTACCTTTCTTTATTACTTATAAAAATAAAAGAAGAAAAGAGTGCAGTTTGATGGTTTTGATTACGTACCAACAGTGTACTCGAACACGACAACAACAGTCATAAGAGCCCATAAAGCGTTGCCACCAAAACTATCATACAAAGGATTTATATAGTAAAAGAATGAAACAACTGTCAACGTGACCCCAACTTTGAGACAATGGTACACTTTTCTAGGGTCATCTATTCCTAAATCCCATGCCTTCTTTATGAACCTCCAGACCCTTGTCACAAACCTTAAAAACAAGCCCTTCGGTCTAGCCCATAGTCTCCTAAGTTTGGACTGGGGTTCCAGTTCCAAGATCTCCGATAATCCATCACTAATTCCTATAACGCATTCAACTCGATTTTCTTTTTCCATATTTGCAAGTAAGAAAGAAAAGAAGAGGTGCTAGGATGATCAAATGTTAGAATTCTATGATTTCGGTTATTTACTTGGTGACATTTTCAGCCTATTTATATCTAATGTTTCCATTACAATCTCATATCAAAGATATGGAAGAATATTAAATTACAAATGCCAAAAAGCTTTTGTATTTCAAAACATGTTTAACTAAATCAAATGGATCATCTTCTGATGTAGGTTCAGATAGGGCACATGACATATGTCATAACCTTATCTATCTTTTGCTTTCAATTAAGTAAGTATTAATACAGAAAAAAGCACTAAATCATGCACAAAGCAAGTTCTCAAAGAAATAGTGTTGAAGCCACTAAAAGCCATCTTCCAAATCCTAAGAAAGTATACAGAGATTAACTGAACTTTGGAAAAAACTTTTTTCTTCTTACGATAGATAAAGATAGCATCTAGAGTTAAATATATTGGTCTAATCGTCCACCTGATCCTGTTAAATTACAACGTCGTTTAGATTTTGTTGCAAAAAGGAGGCCATGAGTTATTGAACAACATTTTATATGTTTCCATTGGATTTGGAATTCCACTTATCCAACCTTTATGCACTGACCTGAAAGGAAGATTAAAATATCTATCAAAAGCTCTTTTCTGCTTTTATAATTAGCCTCCATCCTCACTATTCTTTTATGCAATTTGTATATAAAATGCACTTTACCAGTTTACCATTACAAGACAATAAATATAATCAAGGACTTCATTCATTTCGATGTGGCAAAAGAAAAGGCGGCTTATATGGCTGCACCTCAGCAAAAACATTGCAAATACTTGAAATTTTAGCAGACTCTTACAATAGCGATTTTAAAATTTGGTACATCTAAAGGTAAGTCTTATAGTTCAATAAATACAAAAAACATAACGGAGATACTTGTATTTTGGCGTAGGTTGCCCATTCTAAATGTGCAATTTCCCACTATAGAAGGAATATAGAAATCAGATACTACCTTCCATCCAACCAGATAGTACCTTCAAATGTGACCTAAATAAATGAAGGATTTTAAAGTAAACTACAACTTTTAGAGAAAACTTTGGCTGAGAGTTCTTTATTGCACTTTTATTTATAAAATGTACGGTATATGGGTCCTCTGCCTTATCTCTTTCAACTCAAAGATCAAATCATCTTTCTCTTCGTCTCCTTCAAAATGAAGAACAACTCATTAAGGGTTTTAATTCATTCATTAGTTTGTGTCGTATTACTCATCCGACGTTTTATTTTTTGTTTTTTTTGTCATTCATACCATGTCTGCCTTGAAGATAAAGATGGTGACGAAGAAAGTATAGTAGATACCAAAAGTTGGGTAACTGCAGTGGTGGTTAAAGTGGCTGCAATAGTAGTGATGGGTAGGTAGAAGCGTAGTAGATGAACTTTGATATAATTCATGATGTTACGAATAGATGTTGGATACAAAGAGACGATGATTGCATTTAGATAAGTTCAGGACATGCAGTAGTGCAAGAAAGTTATATTTAGATGTTTATAAGTAGTTCAGGACATAGTTTGTAATCCACTGAAGTAATGTTAATTGATGTTTTAAGAAGTCCACTGAGCATACAAGCAGGCAATTCAAGATAATTACTGATGGAGAAAAGCATTTAATAAAAAAGTGATGCAAATCATCATTATGTACTAATACGGAAAATCTACCAAACCCCAGATATATATAACCAAAATGGTTGCTGTCGACCTAAAAAAGTACAAACTACATCTACTCTATCTATCTGTTGGTTTCAAAATATAAACATGCCATGGAAGCTTGTGGCGAGAAACCAAATAAAGGAATCTAAGACGTCAAACCCAAACTTAAATGAAAAATCTGCATAATCAGTTCTCCAATCTTTACTGCAGCTCAAAAACCCAAATTAATGATGTTTATTATAATGGTCATAGATTAATGCAATAGTCTGTCTCTGCCAAGCTTACAGGAAGTTGCACTAAAGATTGCTGGCAATTGTCAAGCAATTGATTCCTTTCTTCCATAACCTTACTATGAACCTGATTATCATCGACGTATGTCACTTGTAAAAGCTGAACAAGGGCCGAAAATATCTGGTGCCTGGTTACATGTCTCTTTGCCTGTAAAAATATCATATATATTTTGTAAGGATAAAAAAAAGATAATCATAATTTTCTCTTCCTTTTTTAATCTCAATCTGTTTACTCATTAGTTTTAAGAAGATTTTCACCTCAGCTTCGACTATAAAGCGTCCCCATATCTTATCACGTGCTTCCAATACTCCTTTTAAGATGGTCACACCAAAGCCTCGGATTACGTCAACCATTTCAAGAAAGAAACCATGGTCTTCACAGAAAATCTGAACGAAGTTCACATACAATAGGTAAAGATTGATTCATATTGAACATAACACATTGAGTAGAGATTACAAAATAGGCAAGTCAGACGAGTTGGGTAACGGGTCAAAGCAAGTACGATTATATAGGCTGAGGCAACTATTATCTAAAACTCAAAGTTGTAAAACTTCATTGGAAATCTAGTAATAAAATGCCATACAGTATTTTATGCTAAAAAAAACATTTTGGGAAACTTTTGACCGGTTTTATATGCTAGAAATATATAATAAAGAATTGACCCATTCATAAGTAAATTTCTTGAAATTGGCATCTCTGACTTCATGACTATACATATCACTCACATATACCTCTATAAGCATTTGTCCAGGAGTACTAAGGTCCTCAACTATCAATGGACAAACCATCATTTGGTTCCCTAGTTCATAAGCCCATATTGCACCATTGGAGCTTGGATCATTGTCTTTGCTTCCCTGAGATCATTTTGAAATGACAGTCTTGACTCTTGAATATGTTATGGAGAAACAGATATTCAAATAGAAAAAAGGTTTACTCACCTTTAGTTCATCAGCATGTTTAGTTCTGTCTGCATATTTTGTGACACTTTGCAAGAAAAGCATGTGCTTGATGGTTCGATCCAACAAACAGTCGATGCTCATCTGTGACAATTAACAACATTAATCAGCACGACACATCTTGCTTGTCCATACCAATGAGTGTTTGGATGTGCACTTTGGAAGTGATTATGTGATCTATTATAAAATAAGCTATTCAGATGTAACAAGATGGATTATATGATATAGTGTTTGGATCTCCATTTTCTAGTCAGGCTTGTAACGATCAAATAATCACTTTTACGATTGTTTGACTAATTTTGTATATCTAAGAAGTTTGTACATAGAATGACCAAAAAAGTCATTCTGTGAAAATAAATAAAAAAGGTGCATCTGTAAGATGTGCGTAAAAGTCTTCCAAAGTAGGTTGATTAAAGGATTATTAGATAGCTTTCTATTCTTCTGTTGAATTATACATACCTTGTCACCATTGGGAATCAATTCCCGCAGCTCAGCCATACGGTCCAAGATCTGTTGACGGTCTTTAGGCCGTGGTCGAGTCCCCTGTTTAGCTTTTTTCTTGGTAGCTTTGGGTGGTTCCACTTTCTTCTTAGTTTGTGAATCCTTGCTCAAACGGTTCATACCATAACCATTACCTATCCACAAACCTGGCTCTGATTTATCCCAAATGGTCTGCAAAGAACTCATTGCCCATATTGAGTTCCCAGTTTTCCTTCTTTTAGCTTCTGAAGGCATAGCATGTGAAGTACTAGAAATACACTCCAAAAGCTCATCAATCCCAAGGTTTGAAAACAATCTATTACTCGAACCAAGGACAGTAGATTCATTACCAACATCATTGTTTGACTTGTGAGGATCCGAGTTAGCTTGACTTTCATTGATAACCGGCGTCAATATGGCTCCTTTTGATTCTGAATTTATGGGAATAAGTTCTGGATATAGGTCAGGTGAGGGTGGAATCCATTGGGAAATATCGAAATCATCTGGGATTCCAAAATCAGGGCACAAGTCAGAAAACACCTGACTGTCGGATGAAGTAGCAAATGAGTTCCATGATCCTACACCTCTAGATTCAGATACTAAAGTAGAGCTTCTAACATCGCTAATGCATTGAGAAAAAGGATTATTTGACTCTGACCAAGTATCGGGCTGATTATGATCAAGTAACATGGGTTGAGAATTTGAGCTCGAAAAACATGACTGTATTAGACTAGGTGAAGAACAAGTGACTCCCATTGAGTCATAACGACCATTGACAGTTTCTTGAAACATTGTTTTTGTTTGGTTTAAAAACTCAGCCGTTTCCATAATCTGAAACATCAAAATCAACACATTAGATTTAAATGTGTCAAGGAACATCAAGTACACTAATGAAGGGAATTATTTTGTCATGATTATATCAATTTGAGGTACTAATAAAAGAAAATAAAACAAATGTGTTTCAATAGTCACTGAACTAACCTTGCTAGTGGACCCGAATTGTACCACACCTTGTGGTTCCAAAGGGATGGCAGCAATTGTCTGCAAAATGGACCAAATCATTAGTATATGCACTAGGTACCCACTCTAGTTCCTTCCAAACGATACCAGCCGAAACATGCCTTTCATGGGACTAAAACCAAAATTTTACATATACATTTACCTTTATACCAGAAGAAATTTGGCAATCATAATCAAATTCATTCTGCAAGATAAACACAACATGTTTAACTAAATTACATCAAGTCAGTAACCATGTAAACATGTAATCAGTTTCATCGTAAATGAAAGATTCATCAATACCAGAAACATATCGTTAGTCGAATTTGTGGAATTCTGTTTGCAATTAGGATTGTCTAAGGAAATCCATTGATGGATCTTGGTTAAAGCAGCTTGTCCAATTATCCTTAAAATTTTTAAAAAAATAATTAATCCTTACTATCATTCAAACTAATGTTTTTAAACAAAATATCTTGTAATTGAGCATACCCTTCTCCAAGCATATGTACTTGTGGACGCAACCTGTCGATCAAGCCTCGGGATTTCTCTTCATAATAAGCATCTTGCATTGTCAAGAATCTAGTAAGCAGACATTATTTCAGTATTAGCTCATAATCTAAAAAATCATTATACAAATTATTTAGGATTTTAATAAAAAGGTACAAAAAATAACTACTCATTGTTGTGGTATTATTCATGCATTAAGTGCATGAGATTTACTAATTATGCCCACATTATCTGCCAATGCAGACAATAATCTTTGTCATTTCCTAGATACCATTTTCAGTGAAAATGAATACAAAATATTACAAAACTACAAAATTAAAAAGAAAAAAATAGTGTGCATAACAAAACTCCAAGCACTTGTACCCATAATCAACCCAACATTACAAAACTACAAAAATATACTAGAAAATAGTGTGCATAACAAAAGTCCAACACTTTTAGTATAAAAAACAACAATATCAAATAATCATAAATAACATTTATCCAATATGTAACCTTTTGTCTTTCTAAAAGAATGAAAAGAAAAATATAATGTGAGTAGGGCAAGAGATGGCATACAAAGAATGTTGCTGGTCAGAACTCCAAAAAACACCATAAGACCATCCATAAGAGCAGCATAGATTCTTAAGCACATTCTTAATTACTGAATCCCTTTGTATGGTTCCCATAATTAATAATGAAATAACTCCAAAAATGAGCTTTTTTGATTAAGCCTAGGAATTCCTTCTTCTTCTTTTTTTTTTTTCTTTCAACGCAGATTTTGTAAGAAAACAAAACAAAACATGTTCCTTAAAATAATTGCATTGGGAAAGCAAGAAAAAAACATAGATACACTAAAATTGAAGAAACAAGAAAGCAAATGTGTCTATGTTTTTTTAAGCTTATTTATGTTTGTGAGGGAGGTTTCAGAAAAGTGAAAGCTGATATATATATATATACGAATGTCATATTACTTTTTACTGCTGGGAATAGTACTACAAATATGACATGTCTTGAGTGTTTGAAGCATATATTTAATTGGAAAATAATGTTATATTAAAGAAAAAGAAAAAGGGTTCCAAATGTGTGTAGAAAAAGCTGTAAAAGTTGTCCCTGGCATGAGACAGAAATTGGAATTTTATATGCGAAGTTGATGTAGATGCTACTGTTTATTATATCTAAAGTTACAAGTGTATATGTGATGTATGTATATGTACAGTATATGTGTATGTCTATACAAATAGATTAGAGGGGGTTGTGTGGGATTCGTTGATTGGTGCATTTTGTCATTGACAGAATTTTTTCAGAACTATTGTCTTGCTATGTTTGTGTGTTTGTGGGAATATAAAAGTCTAGTCTAAATCTTATACATATACTGTATATATTAAAGGCGCCTATATTAAATTATTACTCGTATTATTATATGTATATGGATTACATTGTATTATAATATTGTATGTACAGATTAAAGGGGATTGTGTGGGGCACGTTGATTGGTGTATTTTGTCATTGAAGGTTAGAAAGAATAACAAAAAGTTTCCTCATATATTGTGTTGATATGTATGGGTGTGTGTTGATGGAAACAAATGTTTATGTTACACACTTACAATTATGTTACACACTTACAATTATGTTTAGGGTTATTTACTGAAATGATATCTGGACTATTCATTATATTACTGGTTGCATATTTATAATCTTAAAATTACTCTCATTATACCTCAACTTATGAATTCTCCACTCGGACGGTACCTGACTTGACGGGCGTCAGTTTGGCCGTTAATTTGGGGTTAACTCCCGTAAATTTAAAATTATAGGTAGGTAATTAGTAATATGGTGCATACTTCAGGTACTATTTATGTAATTAACCATTATTGTTATTATTATTATTAT
>JANDBE010000001.1:44518390-44529660 GCA_024320915.1 Erigeron philadelphicus
CCAAACTATCAAAAATACCACTCTTCTTTATTCATTAATTTAAACATCTTCACCTAATATACCTATAATACCCTTAATGAAATAATTTACAACATAAACCCCTCAATCCTTAAGATAATTATACTACCTCCTTTAACATCAATTACTTTCACATTTACCATTGCCGCCCCCACCACCCGTCACCGCCACCACCTGTTGCCACCGGCACCACCACCTCGCACCGCTACCACCATCACCGCTGCATTGCGCGGGCATATGACTCGTTTGAAGTAGAAAGAAGAGCACTAATATTGAAAAAACTTCCTAGATTAGGCATCTATCTCTAATGCATTCAGTATGATAGCAATATGGGGGGTTGGGTGGGTCGAGTAATAGGTTAAGATGCATTCAGTAAGATGGCAATATGGGTGGTTGGGTCATGGGTGGGTTGAATAATAAGTTAAATAACATTATTTGTTGTCTGGCTTGGGTCAGGGTAACCCGAAATAAACTTCTTGTCCAAAAGTTTTGTATTTACTTTATTATGAACAGTATGTGTTAAATGTGAATATGATTACTCGAATTGACCTAGTAATATATACATGGGTCTACATTGACACCTCTAAGTTGTATGTAAAGATTAAGAAGCTGACAAGTCTTTGTTAATTAAGACAAGTTCTACATTTTTACATGTACTTCAATACTCAATATTGTGAGCTAGTTAAAGAAGTTTTATATCTTGTAACCAGGATTTTGTTGCTCAACAACAAGAAATTTTTATTTGATAGTGCATGTGGGATTTATATTGTATGCCATGAGTTTTGTTGGAGCTTTTAACTCATATTTTCCAAAAGATAAGTAAAATAGCTCCACTTGTCATTGCCTTCTTTAACCTGTATAACTCTGCCTGCTTGGACGATATACGTCAATTTCATCTTGACTGTTGGACGACTTTTACAGTATTCAAAGGATCCTGTTTATTTTCTGGTTATAAGTAGATGTTTCTTAGCCATTGGTTTTTACATGGGCGGGTCGGGTTGACCCATCAACATATTTGTCATCTTTCAATTATATAAATAGTTAATGCATCAAAATGTTTGTAGAAACTATCATATTAATCTAGGAGCTGATTTGTGTGAAGAAATCTATCTATGAGGTTGTAAAACATTTAATAACACTTTGGGTGACTTTCATCCCGTTTGACCGGCTCATACCGCTTGTCCCATTTTGTTTCAGATAAGTTTTTTTAGTTGACCCATGATAGGTAAAGTAGAACCCATAATAAAGTAAATGGGTTTACAGGGCGTCTCTAGCTTATACTGATTCATACCACTTACGTAAACAACAAAATTCAGTTTGGTGAAAGTGCACATGTTATTTAAGGATATGGGTAACTGAAGACTAAGTTTACAAGCAATATCCAGATTGTGAGGTCTTAAGTAATTGGATATTTCTATGAAGTGTTTCTATTTCAAAGTATAATTTTAAAGTTTCTGACTTTATATTGATAAGAACATGAAGGAATACGAGATGCAGAGTTTTAGATCAAAAGTATTGTAAAGCAACTGATGTAACAGACTACCATTTAGTAGGCGATTGCTTCTATAAAGTGATTAACATAGTAAACCCTTGAATTTCATTTCAAAAGTTAGAAACTACTCCGTATTAATTAAAGTATGGAAATACTATCAGTACACTCCAGTTGGTAAAAAGAAAACGCATACAAATGGGATTGTGTGTCTCATCTATTTGATATAACTAGAACAAAAGATGCGACACACAAAACAGAAATCTGAAAAGATTGTATAAAATGAATGCTAATGAGTTGAGCCAACTTATTTCATGTTACTCACGTAAGTCTCTGCTCGCATCATCAGTAGAACAATTCAATTCAAACATTTAAAATATCATTTTATGTTATTAATTGTCACAAAAAGCCCTTGGTTTTTGTTTTTTCCTTGTTTTGTCTGTTTTCACTTGGCATTTCCTTTTTAATTATTAAGCTTATGACCTGGAATTTCTTATATAAACCCCTTGGTTGGTTGGTATGACACACTTCTGAGTCAAAAACCCAAAATGAGGACGATGCATGTATTGACTTGTCACCTTTTTATTACACGTCTTCACTTCATTTAGACCATAACTTTAAATAATTAAAAACCAAATCAGTTCTGCTTTGGAAGATTAGTGCTTTCTGATATGTCACATAAAGTGAAGTGGGAATAACAAATCTTAAATTATTGATTCCGTCTAGTGGCTAATTTAATTAATCGTTTAACCTTTTAACAGTTGCTTGTTGCTGGAGGCGGCATGTACGTGGAGGTATTCAATAGGGGTGTCATCCCCCTTGCTTACAGCATCAAGAAGAAAAACAAAGCCGGTGAGACCAACACTTACTTAGACGGTATCTATCTACTGTTTACTTACTTCACAAAACCTGAATCCTTGAAGGCTTTGGAGACAGCTTTGAACATGGATGATGATGTCATTAGATCATCCACCTTCATAATTAGGAAGAGGAAGTATTAGGTCTATATATCTTTCGGATTTAGCTTTGCAAGAAGCCAATAGGAAGGATTGTAGTACTTTAAATGTTTACGTTCTTGAAAGTTTTAGTTATATAAGTGCACCATGTAGAAATGTCACATATTTTGATCATCATATGTATGCAGACAGTATCATTTTTTGTATTTATGAATATTTCTTTTGATGAGATTTAACAGAATGGGTATCGAGTTCATCGTGGCTTTTTTTAGTTAATTGTATAAAGAGGTAAACTTTGATCCAAGCTCTATCTCAGGTAATATGAATTACTTCAGTGGAAAAATAGAGAGAGTTTCCTGTAACAAAAATTGCCCAATATGGCTAGGAAATTCTAAAGTTTTTAACTGCACCCCATGGTGTTAACTTTTTCGGTTAATATCATAGGTTCATACCACATGGCTAACCTTTCCGGTTTGTCAAAATAGACCATGGCACATGGTTAAAGTTTTCTATCTGCCAAAATAGACATGTACCCAAATTGCTCCTTTACTTTGTTCATCTTTATCTTAAGGAAGCCTTGTTGGGTAAGAAAAACTAAACTTTTCATGTCAAAGAGCACTAACTACTCATGAACTAATCATACAAGAAAATAACATAGAAAAAGAAAGTGACCCATGCATTGACACTGTGCAAATTCCAACACTTTATGTGAAAATTAGAAGCTTGATTTGTAGCCATACAATGTTGTTTACCTTTACAATTCTTTTTGGTTTTTATAGATAGTCATAGACCAATCAATTACATACTCTCTTTTCACGAGAATGTCTTGAAGATCTTGAACTCTTGCTTTTGCTCAATAGAGTTTTAGCATTCGTCAAATTGTATCGAAGGATCATTGGATCAAGTTTAAATTTGATACGTTTAAACGAATTTCAATATGTAAAACAAGCTAAACGGGTAAACGTATTAGGTTTTTTCTGGTCAGGTTAATTGGGAAGGACGAGTCCTTGACTCAGATATACGTGACTGGATTTGAATTCTTTCCTTGACTATGT
The DNA here is from genome assembly GCA_024320915.1 of Erigeron philadelphicus. Taxonomy (NCBI): domain Eukaryota; kingdom Viridiplantae; phylum Streptophyta; class Magnoliopsida; order Asterales; family Asteraceae; genus Erigeron; species Erigeron philadelphicus. Next base: position 44,521,909 of record JANDBE010000001.1, read on the forward strand.
CCGAAATGTTACGTAGGAAGTTTGTACTTGATACCTCTTCTAAAGGCATATCATGATGTCCAACTATTACGCCATCTTGGTATTCGTAGTGGTTAATATAAGTTGGGTTATAAAAAATTAGTAGAAAATTTATGAGAAAGAAAAAGGTAGGAGCACTTGGTTATATGTTATTAAACTAACAAATATTAGGATCCAAGACACTCACAAGTTAATTAATATGTGGAAATCTTTGTGGCCCGGTTTGATACCATACCACATTGTTTGAAAGAGACATACCATAAACGACCCCATTTTTATATATGTCAAATTAAACGTGGAATTCTTTTTACAATGAATTAGTATTATTGTTTGATTAATGATCATCTTTGCACAAAATATTTCCAATTGTTTTACTTCTTTTTTTTCATTATATGAATTTTAGCACTTGCTTATTGACTATCTGTCTAATATCAGTAATGTTTATGAGCTACTAATAACATCTAATATTCATTTCAAATCAAAGGGCATTCTAAACATTTCTGTTTAACTGCTTGAACATACCTTTTTTTTTCCCTTTATCACAATATGAATCAAAAGCAAACAATTAAGCTTGTCAAACTAAAGTTTGCAACTTTATGAATACCATTGATTTGCTTGTTTAAATGCTGCTCATTTTACTGCTGCTTTAAAAGCAAACTTCATACACATAGATTCAAGTCCACTAACGATTTATAGTCCACAGTTATAATGCTTATATCAGATTTGACATAAAAAAGGTATAAAATCTTTGTCCAACCATAACAAGGCATGCCCACAAGAGATTGCATTCTCTATTTTATATAAAATAACAACCCCAAAATATAGCATATAAGTTAGTGCACCAACATGTATGTGGGTCTTCTGAGTGGCACAACCACCATGATGTGAGGCTACACACATGTGTATGAGTGTGTGTGTGTGTGTGTGTGATGGGGTCCATTGACCATTGGTCATGTTATATGAAATAGTCGACATGGGATGGAATAATTATCATGCTTCCCTTGATGAACTCTTTGCTTCATCTCAAAGGCTATCAACGACGCAATGTTGCAGTCATAGAGCGCTAAACGACAAAAAAGAAAAAAAGAAAGAAAAATTTGCTTTTGTACCTTGAAAAGCAAATTGACCTTTTGCAACGACTAGTCGCTAAAGATTGATTTATTTTTGATTTATTTTTTATCAAAGGAAAGAAAAAAAAAACTTTGCTTATCATACTAGAATTTTATTGTAATATAATGTATTAATCAAGTTTTTTCAAGTACTTTTAGTGTTCATATATCACACTACCTTTGCTTTTTACTCTGTCCTTTTCACATCTCACTCAGAAACCCATATATAAACTTGATCCACTACCTTACACCTTAATCCATAGACCCCACTCCTTAGTAACTCACTCAATTAAGAAATCCTCTAGTATTTCAGTTATTATAATATCATATATCAAATCCAAACAATGTCACTCAATTCTACACATCATTTTGGTTACTAAATACACAACCTTCTTTTTCTCTCAAAAGATTCCAACTTCCACTCTTCTATATAACTGCATTTATAGATTCATGTCTACACTCAACCAAGAAAGTTTAACATCAAATTTTTAATGAAAACACAATTCCTATATATACATATCTAAATCACCTTTCTTTCCATCAAAAGTTTCAAGCTTTCGCGTAACTTGCATTCATACACTCTAAGTTCTTACTCGATCAAGAAACCCATGTCACTAAGGTTTCTTTAGCTTACGTGTCGTCGTTAAAGTATCTTTTCTTCTTCTTATATATATAATACTTCAAGTAGGTAACCTAAAGCACAAACCATATAACACCAGGCTAGCTCTCAAGAGTTTCTGACTTGATTTTTGCACATTTGCATCCATACATGCACTTGGTCCTCTGAGTTTCCATTAATAACTAAATAAACCTCTTTCTTTACGCCATTTTCGTATAGATTTTGGGTTCCTGACTAGAAAGAAAGTAGTTAAAACAAGGAAATAATGGGGTACCTTCAATCTTCAAGTAATGGTGCCAATTCTCACTTGTATTCTCAAGCACTTCAGATGAAATTATACCAAGCATTCATTTTTGCTATCCCAATACTCTTCTCTATTATACTTTTTCTCTTGTTTTACTTGTTCTACCTCAAAAGAACTTTTGGCAACAACAATTCTACATCTACAATCCATTCGGGAACCTCATCGAATCATGATTCTTCAACTCTTCCTCAAAATGTATGTATAGACCTCTCTCTGTCTCTATCTCCCTATCTCTATCTCTTCCTCAAATCTTTATTCTTTTGGTGTCTGTCTTTTTGTAGAGTGAAACAGGACAGAAGATAAACCTTGAAGACAAGCTTACTGTAATCTTGTTTGACGAAGATTTATACGCAAAGGATTCAATGTAAGCATACACCTTTTCAAATAAGTAATTGACTTCTTGAACCATTTTAAATGTCTTCTATACTAAACATGTCTATGCATTTATGCAAGAATGGTTAGTTAACTTAAGACAAAAAGAATCAATATGATAATTGAAATGTTACTGACACGTACAGCCTAATGTAAACTAACTCCGTGAAATTCTGCAGGTGTTGTGTTTGTTTGGGGGAGTTTGAGATGAATGAGAAGCTACATCAAATACCATCTTGCCAACATATGTTCCATGGCGATTGTATACGAAACTGGCTTCATTCAAACATTACATGTCCCCTCTGCAGATGCTCAGTTATCAACACAACCAAAGGCGGCCACCACGAGCCACAGGTAGTTAATGAACCAGCCACGGCCGTGAGCAACCAGAGTATGATGAATTCACAAGGGGTTCCTTTAGAGCATAGTATAGTTATATGTGAAGGATCATCTAGTTCAAGTATGGATAAGTTGCCTAATATTCAAAATGATGATCAAGAATCTCATGTTGTCCATATTCAAATCCATGATTCTTGAGTTTTGCTCAGAGTGTAGACTAGTCTTTAGAATAGATGAACAAATGCATACAACAAATGTTGTAATACCAATTACTACCAAGTGTGATCCAAACTGTATGTACAAGATGATTGATCGCATTTGGTAATTAAAAAGTCATCTATTTGTTTGTAACAATTGTAAGTTAGAATAATGAATCATCATCTATTGCAAATTTAGTTGATTGCCTTCTACAATAGGTTATAAAGACATACTGATTACCATACCAAGACGATATAAATAACAATATGTACACCGAATACCATGAAAGAGAGACTAAATATGTTGTTGGTATGGTGAAGATTGAACTTAAGTACTAAAATATGTTCTGAAGCGATCAACCGGGTGAAATGATGTATCTCTAATAAAAGTAACATTTTCGCCTGGTCTCTTATAAGTCCGAAAAATGATAACAAGGTAAATCTAGATTTATAGCGATACCCATAAAGGTTTTCTGGGTCAACAAATATTGATCTATACATGGCATCTAGTTATATTCCATAAGGCCTTTTTGTCTCAAGTGGAGAGGCGGGGATGCGGGTTGATACGTCACAAGTTAAAATGGTGCTTTTAGATATCGATCCACACTGGTCAGGTCAGGTCGGCCTGCTCAACATCACTTATTTGTTCATGTTTTCTTCAAAACTTAATAAGCAAATAACGATTGAGCAACCCTCATTGTCAAAACACTTATTTATCCATGTTTTTTCCCCTAGTAAATCCCCGTAGTCTATGCTTTTTCTGTTTACACATTTATTCGCCAAATGTTTGATTTATTGATGTGATGATCGATCCCAACAAAATATAATCCAAATTGACCCATTTAAGACAAATGGGTCAGCATTGCAATCTTTACAAAGTCTATTTAGTAGACAATTTATTGAATAACATATAAACAGGAGTAGAACAAACTGTCTATAAACACAGATCACTAATCCGAACTGATATCTTATCATACGGACATATCCTCAAGCAAAAACAGAAGACATACATCCACTTATAATATATATTACAGATACAGAGATGCAACTGCTCATCACTTGGCCAGAGTTACAGCGCAAGTGGCCGCTTTGAATATCTCCGACTTTCAATATCAAACACTTAACTACTAATACACACAGATCCTAATCCTACCCTACTAATGACATTATTTGCGCCATTATTCCCCATTCATTGTTCTTCAAGCACCTGACTTTAGAAAAACAAAAGCAAAGCCCACAAAAACTTAAATAAAACAGGGGACATTACATACAAGTGCACAACTTCTCAATTTTCGGTAGCAGCTTCCAAGCAAAAGCCAGAGACTTCGTACTCGGTGGAAGATGAAAGTTGCAGCTTGCTTCCAGATCTCATTTTCTTCACATCTTGACTTGAACAGATCATAATTCGTTTCACCATTTTACAGAATTCCCTGTGTAAAAGACTTCATTAGGTCGCAAGTTCGGTTCAGTTACTCATTAAAAGGTCGACTTGAGATGCATTTTCTCTCTAACAGGTCCACATGGTGGCAAATGCATCAAGCGGGTTGAGATTTGCCCAAATGTACAACTTAATGTATCATCAATATAATTCATAGACTTAGATGAAAGTCGACTAATATAGGTTTGGTAGATATTCATATCATAACATTTATGATTGCAGTTATAAAAAAACAAAAAGTTTGAACAAAGTATTTCAAATCATCCCAGCCCACACCAAATTACAACACGTAATGACTAATGACTCGTTACCCAACCTGCCCGACCAACTCATTTTGCAAACTCTAGTGACAGCTAAAGTGAAAAAAAAAGAGAAGTTCATGATTAGTGCAAGTAGTGTAAGGTTACTTACTGCCATGGATCATCACCCATGAGCATCATGTCTCCTTCATCATCAGTGAACACGATTTCCAATTGATTTCTAGGGCGAAGCTTCCCCTTGATCTCAAACATGTTTTCAAGTTCATCTATAAGTTCATCATACCCTTTTAACATGGATAAATCAACTGCACGGCCCACTGCTACTCCTTGCATTTGAACCTTCAATAATGACACTCATATTATAGATGCAAGCAATACACAACCCATGACTTATCATTCTTCATTATTTTGTATATATAAATCCAGATTACTTTTCTTATGGGCGAATGCCATATGAAAAAATGTAACCACCTGTAATCCAATATTACTTTCTGGTAACCAACTTTGTTAAAAATAACCCCCTTTCAAAATGTTCAATTTTTCGAGAGTTAAATGGTTTTTTCTGGTCCCAAAAAAAAATGGTTACCCCGAAAAAGAAATTGGAGCAAGGATGGTTACCTTTTGATGCAATTAGCCCTTTCTTGTAAGTCAAGTTGAATTAGTTGACCTACATAACTTGTTCTAGCACACCATCAATCAACTTAAATTTGCATGCATATGAATAGTTCAGTCTAGCTCAGCTCTGGTTTCTCAACTTTTTTAACCACGAACAAGTAGACAAATAATAACGCTGGCCAAGTAACCTCGACCGACTATCATTAGAGGTACTAGGCAGGTTGGGCAACGGGGCATATAAAATAAATTACTTGCTTGGTCCGGGCTGGCCCTAAGCATTTTTGTCCACATTCTTATTATTGTCAATTAGTAAGTCAAATATGATTTACAAATATTTAACTTCAAACAGATTACTTTTTGGAATAAAAAGATTTATGAGGAATTAAGCATTATTGTCCAGATGTTATTTTTGTATCAATAGTTAATGAGTAAAATATGATTTTTAAATATTTAACTTCAACCAGCGTCTACTTTTTGGAATATAAAGATTTACAGGGACTCAAGCTTTAAAAATACACTAAGGGTGACTTTCTACCCATTTTTCCCAAAACCTTTTAAACAACTTTTTTATAAAATATTATCTGTTTGACCTGTTAAAGATAGAACGTCTGAAGTTAAGAGTTCATAATTGGGCGGATAAAACATGCAACCTCTGATACTACCATATAAACACATAAGTTGACAGCATTTGAAGGATCAGATGTACCTTAGTACGGCTCCGGCTCAAAGTAGTTTGTCTGCTTTGACCATCCTTTGATAGGGGATCGGGCCTCTGGTCGGAAATCCCAGTCGGTTCATTCGTTTCGACAAATGGAGAAACCTCGGTTATTTTATCATCTTTGGGAGCCATCTTCAAGTCAAAACCAAATAATCTACAACTTGTAATATTTTCAGACTTCTTCAAATCATGTGGGCTGTTATCTGAATTGTTGGTCACTTTTATGGATTCTTGAGGTATATAATTTGAATTCGAATGGACAGACCAACTCATGAGACCTTTTCTATCTTCTGTCTCACCTGCAAAGAATATTTCATGAAGAATTTACTGACAATGATGATAGCCAACCTGCATCAAATTGGGTCTATAAATAGTTACCTTTTTCTGTTTTCTCGTGTGAAGGATTCCAGACAGTAGATACAGTTGAAGATGCCGGTTCTAAAACAATAAAAAGCCCAAAGTACAGAATGGGAGAGGTTAATATCAATTAGAAGACAATACGAGAAGTGGCAACATAGGGGTCAGCAAGAACTGGTGAAAAAGGATTCACTATAACGAGTAGGTTTTTTCTAATTGTTGGGATAGTCTGATCCCAAAATACTCTGTCCTGTAAAATATTTGTAGATAGTTTTTTAATTAACTGATTTATATGATAAAAATACAGGGCAACATTTAGCAACCATTTTCTTATAAGCTAAAGTTATCTTCATTAGTTACCCGGTAGAAAGAGAACATAATCATATTGAACCAACATAAGTAAGTAGATGGATAGATATTTTCATACCTAATGTCAATCACACATGTAACACAACAAATTGACTTACCAGGATAAGGGATGATGACCGGAGGTCGGGGCCTTTTATTTTTAGGTGTCATCGGTTGAACCAAGCTTGTTGGAATTGGGTTGACATAAGTCTCAATCTCCCATGGAGAAACCCGTTCTGGTCTCGCTATCGATGTGGGTTCATCCCATTGGACCTGGAATTTGCAGGACAAAGTCAAGTTTCTTCTATTTGCTTTTGATCAGTAGGCCACTTATTTGAGTCAAAGGGGAAAGTCATTAATTAATGAAAAAATAGAAATAATTATAAATGTATCCGAATTTATGTCATTTGTTTACCTTCAGAGATCGCCATTTTGAAGATTTCCACTGGTGAGACAGGTCTTCTACCCCAACTATTGTACCCGTAAACCTAAACAATTGAAGAAATTTCAGGGAAAAACGTTATTCTATCAACTCTATACCAAGGGTTGTTGTAACTTTAATGGGTCAAACAATAAATGTATAAAAAAATCAGCTTGAATAGAAAAAAGTCAAACGCATCAAAGATTGACCAACACGTTTGTAATGCATAAAATCTACTAGATGGTTTTATTTGAAGACCTACAATTTTGTTAAACTTATGTAGTTTATGTAACCATATATGACACACTAGGTCACTAGCTAATATAAAAAACCTTTTTTTTGTTCGAAGTGTTTCTGGTCAACCGAAGTACCTGTTTTCACAGACACACATTTTGACTTGTTACCCAACCTGGTCACCCACTCATGTTGCCACCATTACCAAGACCCATGAATAATTGCACTTGATAATATTAATGTGTGTTTTCTATGGTTTTAATGGGTTTTATTTCATACCCTTGTGCCAATGATCAGATGCATCTCAGGTTTTACCCAGGGTCTTGAGTTCGATCCTTAGGGATGACAAGTCTTTGGGTTTTTCCTCCGAATACTTGTAACGGCCCATGACATCTTGTTGTCT
>JANDBE010000001.1:44565509-44578944 GCA_024320915.1 Erigeron philadelphicus
GGAGGAAACCCAAATAATTGGGAAAAACCCCTTGTTTGCAAGACTCGAACCCGTGATGTATACACATCAAAGAGCTCTATCCCAATTCCTGATAGACCATTGTGCTAGTACTCCGTAATACGAGTACTTTGTAGTTAAAAGTTCAAACTATAAGATCGAAGGTAAATGTCTAATACGTATATAGATAAATTGTTGCACAAAAAGCTTAATCCTTGCAAGTAAACTAAAAAGCCATGCTATCATAAACAAAATTTACTCGTTTTAGATGATAATTTTTCATGTGAAAAAAAAAGTAAAATGTGACTAAAAATTTACCACATGCTGTCATATATATTTTTATACCCATATGTTATCAGCTAATTAATTTTGTAAAAGAGCGAATTGAATAGACTGCACACATACTTTTCAGCTTATCCTATATTAGTCATAATTATTTATCATGATTGTGAAATGCGCTAACAAAAATTTCAATCAATAATTAAATTAACTGTTAGAAATATTTATATAATCATATATTTTAGGAACTATTTTAACTTAAGTTAAAATATTGGAACAGGCATTTGAAGGTGCTTGGGCAGCTGCATGTAAAGTAAAAGGATCAAAAATCATTGTGCCATCACCATACAAATTCCTTTTGGGACCCATTACATTTTCTGGTCCATATTGCCAACAAAACATCATTTTCCAGGTAAAATTCTTGTGATCAATACTATTTTCACTTTCTATCCTTCTAGTTTTATAAGTTTTGAAACTGCTACAAAGTTAGCATATCAACACACTTTCAAAACTTAGAAAATGAAGTGATTAATATTTGTGTAATAATGGAACTTTTGACAGGTAGATGGTACCATAATTGCTCCATCAAGCTTTAAACCTTATGGGTCAGGACTGTTTCAATGGATTTTGTTCACAAAACTAGTAGGACTTACAATTCAAGGAGGAGGAACCATCGACGGCAGTGGCTCAATCTGGTGGAAAGAGACTCCAGTAAATGACCCATTTGATAGTGAGCTAAAACTAATAGTTCCCATCAATGGCACAGCTGGACAACCTGCCAATTCATCGGTATACAACTGCTCTAATTATATACTTGAGGTGACAAAATGGGTGGGTTGGGTAATGGCTTAAAAAGGATTCGGTTCAGAGTGAGAAGTTTTAAGTACGAGTAGGGCTGAACCACACACTTTATTTTAACTAAAACGATTTAGCCAGTTATATACGTTAATTGTTCACTTTGAGTGACTTTTGACGGACAGGCCCATTTATAGTACACGCCACATTGTCTTAGTCGACCAACAAGCACTTTTTGTCTCATGTTTTTAACAAAAGTTATATACAATCATGAATCAACTCATTTAACTTACATCTTTATAACATAGTCCAAGGTTTCAGAATATGCATTTTAGAAAGTGATACACATTACAAACAAACTTTGCGTGACTTGTGACCCGTATGACTCATTTCCTTTTAAGCTGATCTTTTAAATTGACCCTTTTTCAATAAAAATTACCCAAATCAAGTTGTGTGTAAGTTACATGTGTTGTAACTGATCCTTCTACCATCTGTCATAGCCCATAACTCATATCACTTCCTATCTAACGTTTTTGACTCGATCATATGACAGATAAGCAGCTCACTTGGAGGAAATATGCCAAGTATAAAACCAACTGTAAGTACCATTTACATGCAGAATACAACGAAATTTTAGTTATACACATCTTGAAATTACGTGTTATGGTGTTGAAATAGGCTTTGAGGTTCTATGGGAGCTTTGATGTAACGGTCACTGGCATAACTATTCAGAACAGCCCTCAATGTCACCTGAAGTTTGATAATTGTGCCGGAGTCTCGGTTTATAACTTCAAGGTCTCATCTCCTGGTGATAGCCCAAACACAGATGGGATTCATTTACAGAACTCTAAGGATGTGTTGATCCACACTACCGAACTCTCATGTGGTAATTTTTTATTTTTTTTATTTTTATTTAGAAAAAAGCAACCTCTCATGTGGCAATTACTTCTTAAATCTTTAGTTTTGGAATAGTAAAACTCATAACATAACCAGGTTTTACAATTAAGAAAAACTAATACGAGCAGTAAGAACTCAAAAATGAAGATAAAATATGAGAACACTTCAGGTTTTGAATAAAAAGACAAGATGTTAAATGTTAACATTGATTTCATTGTGCAGGAGATGACTGTGTTTCTATACAGACCGGCTGTTCAAACATATACATACATAATGTTAACTGCGGACCGGGTCATGGTATAAGTATCGGAAGTTTAGGAAAAGATAACACAAAAGCATGCGTCTCAAATGTCACTGTTCGAGATGTTTTGATGCATAACACCATGAATGGTGTCCAGATAAAAACATGGCAGGTAAAATGGAGACTTTATTTTAGGCTCTTTAGATACAAACAAGATATATTTTGACTAGCAAAATTAAACCAATATTCTGAGAAATGGGTTGACTTGACCAGCATCAAAATTTACCTGCTCTGGTCACAATACAACCGACCCAACCAGCCAAGCTTACCAAATCTAACATTGACTTCTGATGTTAAATTGTAATGATGCAGGGTGGATCAGGGTCGGTCCAAGGAGTAATGTTCTCAAATATTCAAATTTCTGAAGTTCAAATACCCATAATAATAGATCAATTCTACTGCGATAAGTCAACTTGTAAAAATCAATCATCTGCCGTTGCACTATCTGGAATCAGCTATGAGCGGATAAGAGGAACATATACAGTCAAACCGGTGCATTTCGCATGTAGTGACAGTATGCCGTGTACTGACGTGAATCTAAATGGTATAAATCTAAAACCAATTCAAGAACGATACCATCTCTATGACCCGTTTTGCTGGAAGACTTTTGGCGAGTTGTTATCACCAGCAGTCCCACCGGTAGAATGTCTGCTAATCGGGAAGCCATCAAGCAGTCATGTTCAGGCTGATCATGATACATGTTAGTTAAGGCATAGCAGGCTTGACTTATATTGTGTGTGGTCAGTCTGATCATTTGACCCCTTTAAAAAATCTTTGACTTATAGAAAGTCAACAAAGGCACATTCTTTGTAGTAATAGATTATACAGATGGTTAGTAGTATTGGTACGTAGTTGCTAAGTTCTTGATACCAATGAGTGTGAGTCTATTGGGGCAACTTTGAGTGTCATATAGATATAGGTGTTTGTTTTCATTGTGAGATAAATAAACCATAATTTTATCCAAGTATATGGCTAGGGTATTCGGTTACCATATTAGAATGAATCTTGTTGGTATGCGACTGTTAAGTTCTTATTTTGTCTGGAAACCCTAAGACAGAATAACAATATGACACCAAGACACATAATGGTAATGAACTTTTATCACTTGTTAATCTGCAAATGCTTCTGTTCAAACCGATTTTGACTAAAACCACATGCGAACTATTTTTGCTTATATCACCGAGCTTGATGATTTAAAAAAAAAAACTCAGTAACAGGTCCAGCCATTATCCGCTCTTCAAAACAGTAACATTATATACTAATGAAGCACATAAATAAAGAAAAAGCAAAAAAAAAAAAAAAAAAATTAACTGATAACTTGATAAGATTGGAAATTTAGGAACTTAGTTGATGGTATTTTTTTGTCAAATTATATCAGAGAGATCTCGTCAGTTTTACAAAGCAAAAGAGGTATTCCCCAGAGGGAAAATGAGCCATTTGCACTTACAATATATCCTATCAGTGAAGTCACTACAGTTCATGGATCACATACCTCCAGCATCGGCTAATTCACTTGTATCATTCTATTTTTTTAACTTTTCTTTACATTTCTTCTGCTCTGAAGATACACCAAAAATTATCTTATACACAGCCTCCGTTTGTTACTTTCTACCTTTAGGAGGCAACCTTAACATGATCCACTTGCAAGGCTTTTGTACCCCGGGCATCCTTAGCCAACACAATTTCTTCAAAAGTCTCATACTTTTTACCTTTCGGCAGCCTGCTCCATATGATTTTGTCATATGCATTCCTCAAAACTGTCGAAGCCGAAAATGGAGGAACAATGAACACATATTGCTTTTGCACTTATTTTCTACCTTATGGGTAGCCTTGAATGCTGCTCTAGCATTTTATCATATGCATTCTTCAGAAATATTATACATTCTATTTATTATTCTCCACCTTTTGAGCAGATTCAACATACTGTTCAGCAAGTTTCTTAACTTTCTCCCCTTCTTTAATAAGGAAATTGGCATTGGTATCTTTGGAATGGTATTTCATGATTTTATCAGTTGTTTTTCCGACAGCCCATCTGTACTGATCAACTGTGATCACCCCACTCTTGCACAATGGTCTGATGTGCTCTTTTATGTATGCTTCAACCTGCAAATACATACGAAATTGTAAGCCTAACTTGAAGTTGCATAAAATACCCTCAATGTCCCCCAGACATCTCAACGATATTAGAACTTGAAGCCATACTAAAGACCCTCCTTTCCAAGAAAGAGCAAGTAGTTTCAAAGACTCGAACCAAATGTTTACCAAATTTGACATAAATGTGTTGAACAATTAGCAATTTAATAAGCCACACAACCGATATACTGGTATAAAGCAAAGACAACTTGGTAGAAGTAGCAAACAAATTGCTCCATTTACCAGCTAGTGTTCTCTACACCTATTCCAGAAATAATATAGCCCTTATTTTACTATTTTCTGCTCTCTTAAGTTCATATTTTTTGTGTTAAATATAATAATCGCATGGTGTCGTTAAGGAGAGAACCACCGTTTAGAGTAGTTCGTGAAATGTTAATGAGTCCATTCTTGTAGTCTTTTTCTCATCTTAAAATTTTTTGCATATTAGTACTATATTTGGAAACTATATGTAGTTGTCAATTTCTCTTAGTACACACATTATTCCTAAGTCTGTTTCTACAGTTATAGTTCAACTAGCTTGTTGACACTAAGTGTCCATCTTTATAACCGTTACCAAAGGTTAATCAAAAGCTCTAAGAAGTCTTCTATAAACTCTAGTCAGCTGAGTGGTTCTCTAAGAAGTCTTCTGTAAACTCAGTCAGCTGAGTGGTTGTGTGATATGAATCTGCTGGAATGATATGAAATAAAAGAACAAGGGTGTTAAGTGAGTTTTCTAATAACTGTTTCTTATCCTTGGTAACTACTTGTTTACTAAGTTAGGTTAGTGTTAGGTTAAGTCTATTAATAACTAATAAGGCCTTGCAACCATTGTGTTTAGGCAAAAAAATATATGTCAGTTCTTTACGAACTATTAGGAGTTGCTGGACTAAAACCTTTTGCGGAGTTGCTGGAGCTCTAATCCAGTTATTTACCTATCACTCAATTATCGTTTCTTTGTGTTTACTGCTGTGTTACTTCTGTTTCTTCTGCATAATCAGTTTGGTTCATATCAATTGGTATCAGAGCCCTCAATCCTCTTGACAGTGGGTTAGACAGCAACATCTTTGAGATCGACAAAGAAGTGCAATGGAGCAGTTAATAGCATTAAACAGGAAGGTTGTTATTGATTATTGCAATTCGTTTAAAATATTATTTGATCAGGTTAGAAATTTGGAAGAAATTTCTGAGTTCTACGGCATATACCTATTCATCAATGGGTTAAAACCTGAAATCAAGGAAATATTTGATGACTGGCATCAATATAGTTGTACTAAGGTGAAAGATGCGATTTCATTGGCTTTAAAAATTGATTCTAGTGGCTTGCAAGATTCTTTCTCTCCATTCGATTCTAATTCTTCGTTTCATAACCAAGATTTGGAGTTTGATATCAATATCACTCTTGGAAATTGATGAAAGATAATGAGTTCTTTATGAATGGAAAGATTCAAGCAACGATTGTAGAAGTAGAGGATGATGAAGTCGACAACCATCAAGAAATCCCAGATGCATTATTATAAAATGATGAACCTGATCGATCCATCAACAATGAAGATCGGTGTCTTCTTGGAGTTACACATCAGCCATGAACCACGTGTTAAACCAGCGATGGTGGATGAGGATCAGTTGAATGTTAATCCTATCAAACCTACGGCTATCACGGTGGTGTCAGAAGAATTAGGTCATCACTTCATTAAAAACAATGAGGCTATCTGCTACCTAATCAGCCTGCCTACTGAACCTGAACCTGATATGAAGTTGAAGTGGCAGTTTGATGATTTTATTTAGCAGTCTTCAAAAAACTCTACCTGTTATGAGCTTAAGGCATGGTTGGAAGACAAATCCAAGATCGAGCCTGTGTTACAACCATACGATCAACAAGCTTTGGAATTTCAAGTCATCATATGGGATCCGGGAATCACCTGAAGCAATTTTTGAAGCCACACCTTGAGGACAAGGTGTGTTTTGGGGGCAGGAGTAATGATATGAAATAAAAGTATAAGGGTGTTAAGCGTGTTTTCTAATAATTGTTTCTTACTCTTGGTAACTACTTGTTGACCAAGTTAGGTTAGTGTTAGGTTAAGTCTATTAATAAGGCCCTGCAGCCATTGTGTTTAGGCAGGAAAATATATGTCGGTTCTTTATGAACTATCAGGAGTTGCTGGACTAAAACCAGTTGTAGAGTTGCTGGAGCTCTAATCCAGTTATTTACCCTATCACTCAATTATCGTTTCTTTGTGTTTGTTGCTGTGTTACTTCTGTTTCTTCTGCATAATCAGTTTGGTTCATATCATTCTGCATCTTTTTAGCTTAAATCCATGTCAAAATTTGTCAAAATTTAGTTAAATATCTCAAGGTAATAGTCCCTCCTTCCCAAATACAACTATTAAGTAAGTGCTCTTTGAGGGAATGAATAGAACTTTTGCAAATCAGAAGAGAAAACCATCCACCACAATTTTAATTTTTAAAATTAGGTGGTCTAAATTTTTTTTTTTTTTTATAATAAACATGGACTTATCATGCAATAGTGGGAGCATTTGAGGTGCAACTTTCACCTAAAAGGAAAGGAAAAGCTACCACTACAGGAAAAAAAAAAGAAATGCATTACTAACCTTCTTAAACACAGAACTGTGCTTATCAGGCTGCCGCTTCTTGTCAGTATCAGATTTCTTCTTTTCCTCTACTGTTTCCTGGGAAATTTTGGGCAAATCTTTCTGACTATCCTTTCCTTCTACTGCTTCTAGGAGCTTTTTGGGCAAATCTTCTCCACCAGATGACTGGTTGACAACCGAGATGCCTAGATTTGATCCTTGTTCGTCTTTTACTTCTGTAACAGTGTTTTCAGGTACCAAATCAGGGGGCTTTATTTCTGGATATTTGCTAATAAGAGGTTCTTTATCTGGGCCATATAACTCTTCACAATCTCCCAGAACTTCATCTTCAGCTCCGTCAACTATTGAGCTTCTACAAGTACTTTTCACTTTTAAATTATCATCTGTCACCACCACTGGTGCTTCGTGATCCTCAAAACGCCACACACTGTCTGACCTATCAGAGTCAAGTGTTGAGAAAACCAATTTTAATTTTGTATCCTCTTGTTGAACTTTAGAGGCTTTAATTGCACTAGTACTAATAAAGGCATCATCGTCCTCCAGATCATATTCAAAATCACCGTATATATCAAGTTCTGGTTGAGAATCTATTTCAAAGACATTATCAGGACCATCTTCTTCCTTTACATTATCTGTTTCGTATTGTTGTGGACTACTTGGAGGAGAATCAGACAATAGACCAGCCTTTCTAAGTGCTTCATCAACATCAACATCAGCACTGGTGGGAAGATCATCATCAGTAACAGCTTTTGGTTCGAGTTTAGGTTCCGAGTCTGGGATAATGGAAGAATCCACATTATCTGATCTGTGTAATAATTCCTGAGAACACAAATTGACATATACTAGCTTGCTGTTTGATTTATCAGCAACTGCCTTTTCAACATTGATGGCATCTGCAACAGCCAACTCAATTTCAGCAGTTGGCCGATTGACAGGCATATTTGTTTTTCTCAAGAAATGCTCAGTGATGCGGTGAAGTTGAGCCTATAAAATACGAGTAATAAGTTATTTCAAACATTTTATAGTAGCACCAGTATATGTACATCTAGAACAAATCATACCTGTCTCACTGAAATGGGGATTTTATTATGACGACTAGGTGCCAAACTTGGCCGCATTTCGACTGGCAGTTTAGCCTAGGCAAAAAGAAAGCAATAGATTTCACGATATGAACAGGACAGAGGTGGTAATTTCCACCAGTTTCCTAAGAATGAGGTCAATTTGGGAGGTTTATCGATCAACTGGGACAGCTTTAATACTGGTCAGATGTCTCCCAAAGTGTTCTCAGATGCATTTATGCTATATCTCTTTATTAGAGAAACTAAATTATCATTTAAATAATTAAAGTTACTTTAAGCTTATTTAATATATTTTAACGAATGATGAAATTCAAAAATGCATTGCACGAAAGAAGCGTTGACGTTTCAACTTGGACCATTTTTGACCTGCAATAAAAGGTACAAATTTCGGACCTTTTACCCAACCTGCCCAATTCTCCCATTTTGCCAACTCTAAATGAGAACAAAATTAGCTGCAAGAATACATAATAAAATCTCGATATACCAGGAGGGGAAAATTTCCTTTGAGCACCACATTATCTTGTCCCTGTGAGGAATTGTTTCCTAATGCAGCATTCTTTCTTGCAAGAATCTCTAGAGCCCATTTCTTCTTGTCAAACTTTATATTATTAGATCCACTGCCTGATTCCTTCGGAACGTTCATAAGAGACCCACCTGATCTAGATGACTGGTCTGAGCTCTTATTTGGATTTACTTTCATAGTTGCAGATCCACCATTTTTGTACGGAATAGAAACCTTGCTCTCCTTACTATCAACCAAAGCAGTTGGTTGCACCGAAAGAGGCTTGATATCATTATTCCTTGGAAAAAGAGATGCATCCGCAACATACAATCTTGAAAGAATCGAACTTTGGGCCTCTATACTACGTTCCTTTTTAATCTCTACAACCTCAGGACCCTTTCTTAGAAGATCAAGAACAGATTTCAGTGTTTCAACTTTTTCAGGTTTTGATACTGTAGAGCATCGATGCTTCCAAAATTCAATCTCGCAATCACGGGTCCATGCTCGTTTACGTTTTCCACCAATACCATAAATCTTTTTAGTTAGATTTTCACGTACTGTCCCCTTCTGCAACAAGGCCTTCTTTGCTTTCACATCTAATGGTGGTGGTCTTTTTGTTTCGGCTGTTTGCCCAGCTAGAGCAGTTCTGAATGCAGCCAAAAGTTTTGGATCAAGAATATTATTTCCAATCTCGTTAGATGATCGGTTACGTATAGCTTCTCTAATTTCTTTCCTTAAATTCTGAACTTCCACTAATGACTCTTTATCGTCAGTTTCCCTTCTCATGATCTTTTTTATCCTCAACCCAGATGAGGCTTCTTTGTCCTCGGAAAGCCGTTTGAAAGGTCTGCGGTGTGTCCCTTGAACTATATCTCTTATATCAGTTTCCACCTTTCGTTTCTTCACGATTACACCTCCAGAACCAACCACTGCACTCTTCAGGTTCCTCGAATCATTAGAAACAGAATCATTGGCTTCAGTCACCGAATGAGCACCACGACTGCCTCCTTCCCTTTTAGCAATCTTGGAAGATGTACTGTTCCGCATCTTCGTTTTGGGTTCGCCGTCCTCGGCACTTCAACAGTTAAAAAAATATGTATCAAATACAAGAAAATGAGTAATGGTTATACTACACTGCACCATCATGTTATACACATACAATAATAGTGCTAAGATGCATGTTTGGGGATGAGAAAGATATGTCTCGTATTTGTAGTGCCCATCTGGGTATTGAACTTCATTCAAATTTTTGTATAACATATGTCATCTTTACAGTTATTTATTTCATCAGAAGTAGCAAAAAATAATTTACCTGTAATGTCTTTGCTTTCTCTTTGCACCTGTCATTCCACCATCTTTTTCCTTCTTATCAGGAATTTTGTCAGCTGAAAGCAATTAGTAGAAGTAAGCAACAGTTGAGTGAGCGAAAAAATCAACACCAAAATGTCCGTTTGGGGACATAGTAATTTCCTCATCCTGGAAGGAGTACACACCTGGTCGCCTACATACTTTGGAAAGTTTCTTCTCTTCAACTGCTTCAATTGTTTCACTTTCAGCTAGGTAATCATTAATAAACTGAAGCTATAAGCATTATGAAAGTAAAGGAAATATAATATGATCATTATTTTAAGTTATCAAAGGTAGAAAATCCGTTGGGTAACATGTCAAAACAGGTCATTAAGGTATGGGCCAAAAAATGCCAGGTAAAGTTGGGTTAAACCTGAAACACTTATTGTCTATATATTTAGTTAATTTGAGTAATAAAATTAGTGTGTCAAGTATGATTACAGATATTATATATTTTGAATAACAATATCAACGCTTAAATAAATTTATTTAGGACTTTAGGTGGTCTTATGCACTGAAAATAGACTTTGGGTGACTTAAGCCACATTTCATTTTCACTGCTACTCGTTTGACCCTTAGAAGATAAAACACAGCCAGGTTTGACCTATTTAAAAAAAACAGGGTTGAATTGCCAAACCAAATGAAAGAAACTTAGCATGGATAACAAGGTGGGGAAGGATGAATACCAGACAGAGGGCCCACAGATGAAACAAGTTGGAAATCAGATTCAAGAGATTCATTATTGCTGTTTTCATTATACAACTCTGAAGTTCTTAAACCATCAGAGACACTTGGTTCACATGTCTCTTCTTTAAAGTTTCGGCTTAGCCCGGAGAGCTGTAATAAACAAGGGTCTAGTTCCATTGCCTCTATCTTAGGTATCTTGATAGTTTTCTCAGCTGTCTGTCTTTCCAAAATGCTAGCATCTGAAGCTGGCAAAACGTTTGGATACAATTCTCCATTCTCTTGATTACCTTCACACAACAGAAGCAGCAAAATCTTTAGTGACGTGAACAAATTATACATACAGAGATGTGTCCCTACATGCAATCATGAACAGCAAAATAATGTCAGATCATACCAATTTTCAAGATGTTACTGGTATTAACACTTGAATACGTGCTTTCACTGGGTACTTTGGTCTGTTGATTTTTATCAATAGCAGATACCACGACAGCTGTCTCTCCTGCATCAGCAACAGTTACAGACACATTCATCGGAAAAGTTGCATCCAGTAAATGACCATTGCTAGAACTTTCAGGTCCATAATGGTTGCTTGACCCCAATTCCGACTTTTCTGATGTCGGATCAACTAAACACCTGTATGTAACAAAAATATAGTACCTATGTTACAAAATGATAACTATAAATCCATTATCTTATTTAGCAGCCTTATCGTTGAATTAAACTGCAAACATTAATCCCAATTCAGATTGAACCATGTCTGGCGCAAAGCTTATCACTAATACCTTGGGCACAGCCACGAATCCTCACAACTAGCATTAGCATCAAACCCAACACAAATGGCATGATACCTGTTTGCATAAAATCAGATATCAATTAGCAGACCCATAACAAAAAGGAAATTCCATGAATTAATCGATTTACATAAGAGTTATGTACAATGACTATCACTTTCACAAAGAAAATACCACAAATCACATGAATCACAAGCAATTGATGTGTCGAGATCTGGATCTTCTTCAAAATTTGCTGACTGACCTCGAATTTTGCAGTTGTCTCCATCCAAACAGCTGACTGCCTACATAATAATAGAAGCATGAAACACGTGACCAAAGAAGCATAATAATGTGGATCAATTATAGATTACATCAAGGCCAATGAAAAATGACCTTCATCAAAATTCCTATAACCACTCTGAAACTGTCAACAACTTTATCAAAATTCCAAAACTTGTTGCTTCACTTGTCCCATAAGCACCAAACACAAAATTTTAATCCGGTTGGCTAAGATTTTTGACATTTGCTTAAGTTAAATCAGCACACAAGTACCAATCCATCAATCAAATGGAGTGGTACCTATTACCAATGCAGCTTGGGCCCACATGTGAAGTTGAAAGACGCAGGTTCGATCCTTAGGGATGCCCAAATCATGTGGGTATTAAGTGAAGGTATTTTACTGGCATCATAACCCTTACGGTGTAGGATGATGGGGATCCAATGTGGTTCCAGGGACAGGGTGTCCTCCTTTACCCTTTTTTTTATTAGAAAAAACCTACTCACAACACATTTGATGGGTTTACAAGAATTGTGTATGGATTATGGAACAAAGGTTCCTTTGAATGAGACTTACATTTTCATCAATGTAATATGAGGGAAAAGAAAGAGTGTTATTGTTTCCTTCAACACTCCACTCATCAGTATCTTCATCTCTGCATTGGAGGGACAAAAAATACTCGCATTAGATACTGCTGTAAAACTAAACTATTAGTAGTTAGACATATCAAAATTAATAGCACAACATTCTCAGAATCACTAAAACAGTCTCAAAATAGAAAGAATCATTGAAAATTACAGTTACTCTTGTGGCATTTTTATTCCTGGATAATGCATGTAAAGAGTACCTTGAATATGGACCGTCATCAGGTTGGACGCCTCCGATAGTATCGAATACCTTCATTACAATAAACTTCAGATTAAGTCTTTTCATTCCTTTTATTTAGTTACTGTTTATCAAATTTAAGGTTAAACACCCAGGAAATACACAGCGAGAAGGTCATAAAGCTACATGTCAACTGGTCTTTCGACCTCATCGAGTTTGTCTCTCAAAGCTTTGATTACTGATGCAAGTGGATCGACTGTTTATAGGAATATGAAAGGAGTCACTCAAGTTAAAACGAAACAGAGTGGTGGATTCTAGGAAATGTGTTAATTAAAGTACAGAGACATTTAAAAATCTAACAATACGATGAAGTAGCAGCCATAGTAGAACAGAAACAGTAAGTGTATAACTCACAGGTACACAAGTAATTAGTTGAAACTCATTCTGGCAGAGTGGGCATAGGTTGGTGATACTAGCCCAGTTGTCGATGCAAGAAAAACAGAACCTAAAAGCAAAACAATTATATATTATAGAGTAAATTCTCACCCCGTAACCTAAATAAAAGAAGAAGATAGTAAATATAAGACAAAGAATATACCAATGTTGACAGCAATCTAAAACTCCTCTATCAACAACAACGTCCATGCAAATTCCACATCTTTGACCTTCATCACCTTCAACCACTAAATTCTCCTGTGTTTACAAAAATAACCCACATTATATATCCATACACAAAACATCAATTAATACAAAGGCGGCAAGGTTTAACCTTTTATCACTTAAACAACAGAAGAACAACTCAATCCAAATATTACCAGTCTGATACAATCAATAAGTTCTAGCACACCTACAAATACTCCTGCCACCAGTCTGATACAGTCAATAAGTTCTAACATAACTTATTGCGTTTTTCCAAAGCCAAAAGGTACTTAAA
>JANDBE010000001.1:44736221-44747650 GCA_024320915.1 Erigeron philadelphicus
TGCGGTCGTTTTGACTGGTCATACGCCCAAAACGGAGCCCTGTAGCTCAAGTTATGCCCATTTTAGTGAGGCACCCTTTCAGACCCGGTCTTGGGCTTCCACAAATAGAGGACAATCAACACGTTTTCCTTAATCCCCTTAATCTCTTTATTCTTAGCAACTTCTTGATAGCTTTGTGTCATTCTTAATTATTTTGTTTACAGCCAATAATACTTGATGCAAGTATTATAAATTAAGCACGTGTGGTTATGTACCGTAATTATAATTAGCAACTTGTATCTTAATAGAGCTCACTCAATACACCTTTGACCGAGGATACCATATTTCTATTGATTTCTTTTTTGTCTTGCATGTATTATTATACACGTGTGGTTATATAACCTAATAAAATAATTACATTAGTAACTTGTAACGTGGATTAAAGTGTTAAACTAATAAGATTTTTAAAAGGTTGTCCGGAATATGGTCAAACAGCAAATAGAGCTCACTCGTTTGACCAAAGACTAGTCCATGATAGGAAACTAAAAACTAAAAAACTTCACTCGGTTTCTTATTAATCAACCTTTGACCCCCTACCAAATACACTCTTTAAACTACCTATATCAACTCTTTCCTTTCATTACACTTCCATATAATCTATATATACCATATCATACAAGCTCTTGTATATCTCTAAATCTTTCATGAACTGGCATTGACTTTTTTCTTTCTAAAGTCAACCTGGTTTTAGTCTATATTCCTTTTATCTACAATAGCTAGTACTAAAAAGACATGGATGGTGTTTGTCTTCATGAACAAAAGACAGTCGTACATGAGCTTACTCAAGGAATAGAAATGGCTAAAAAGTTAAGGGTCAATCTCAATTCAGCTGAAGCAAGAGAATTTTTGATACAGAAAATCTTGTCTTCATATGAGAACGCATTGTCTGTTCTTAAGTCGAGCGACCCCACGGGGCAGCCTTTGGTTACTGGCCAGCCGGCAAACAGTCTGCCGGAGTCAACAAATTCCATAGGGAGCTCATGGAGTAGAGAATTCGAGTTTGACTACTTTGATCAATCCTTTTTCGACCAGCAGAGCCAAGATGCAGTTTCCAAAAAGAGGAAATCCCCCCTACCACCACCTTCGCCAAAAAAACACAACAAAAAGCCATGTCAAAACCACCAATTAACACCAACAAGCCCCAATGAGATGCTATCAAATATTGGATCCAACCACAGTGTCACCACCAGTGCTACTGGTTCACCCACATTTTCCTTCCCTTCAACACCATTTGGATTCATAGAAGATTATCAACAATTTGATTTCCAGGACCTCCTTGATGATGAACCAATGCAAGTGTGTTCACCCCCGTTTATCTCCCCCAAAACCTCTGAATCGAACTATTTTCCAGAATGGGGAAGTTCAACATCGTTAGATTGTGCATCTGATCCGGCAGATATAAACCCTGATTTCATATTCAACAGCTCATCTTTCTTCTAGAAGGTTGTAGCCAAGAATATTTAAGATGATATCAAAGTTTGCTATAAATCGCATATGTGGCATTCTTGAACTGGATACGTGTATTGAGCCTCGTTACACTTGTTGTTAGCGTCACCCTAAGATGTTCTTCCTGGAGGTAATCTGATCAATAAGTTAGAATGTATTATGTAATAGAGAATGTCAATCTCTTTCTAGAGAGTGAGTCTATCATCTATAAAGATAGGATGGGTATGTTATTTGCAGTGTTGTGATGTGTTGTAGAGAGTTAGAGATCATATATATTACTCCATTGTTTACATCTTAGATTTCTGAAACTTTTTCTTTGACGTTTAACCATTAAGTTTCAACGGCTTGAAAGAAATTCGGGGTTTGCTTTGCTGCTCAATATCTTTACCTGAATTAGTGATAGTATTGTTTGGTTGGTCCCCCACTTAGACGATCACATTCTCAAAATGTCTCATTATGTATGTATTTTACTCAAATATCTTATTGTCAAAAATAATACTTAACTTGTAATATTCGAGCATAGAAAACGTCGGCGTTGTACGGAAGATTAAATTCGAAGCTGTGAATAAAATTTTTTTATTATGCCTTACGATATTGACATGTACTATGAGCTGAGTGAGGTAAGTTTTTGGATTCTAGGAGGAAACACAAGTTATAACTACTTTTGGACACATTGGTTTCTAAGAAACAACCTAAAAGCTTTGACTATTTTTGGGTGTTTGGTTTGGCCATTAAAAGAAATTGAACTATGTAATGTCTACATTAACTTATTCATCTCTCTTATTCAAAGAAGCTTCCTAGAGCTCACTAAACCATTTGACCAAAGATTACTAAACTATTTGACCAAAGATTGGTCCTTAATATGAAGCTAAAAACTTAACTCGGTTTCTTCAGTCAACCTTTGACCTCCCACCAAACCTATATATAAGGTCTCCACTCCTTCCTTCCATTATGCTTCCATCTCCATATTATAGGAGCTTTCATACCTCTGACACTCTGATGTACTAACATTGACTTTTTATAGTCAAGCCAGTATTAGCCTGTATCCACTTTCCAGCTTAAATTGTACTAAAAAGATATGGACAGTGCTTGTGTTTATAAAAAGAGAACAATTACACATGAACTTAATCAAGGGGACAGATAGCTAAATAGCTAGGGGTTAATCTCAATTCAGCTGAAGCAAGAGAATTCTTGATACCAAAAATTTGTCTTCATATGAGAACTTTGCTTGTCCTCAAATCAGGTAACTCTACTGGGCAGCATCAGGGAACTGCCCGTTCAGCACCCAGTGCGCACGAGTCATGAATATCCAACAGGAGTCCACAAAGCAGAGACATCTAGTTTAAGCAGTATAACCTACTCTTTATTAATCAGCAGAGCCAAAATGTTACCTCCAAACAGAGGTAATTCCACTTTTGATTCCCATTCTTTTTCATAAAGAAAAGGATGTACAATATCTAAATCTCTCTGATTTTTTAACTGAAGCCACAGATAGGAGTTGCCAACATGGGAAGATCAAGCTAGAGTATGATACTGGGTTATGGGTAACAAAGATGATGGTTGGAAGTATGGACAGAAAGACTTTTTGGGTGCCAAATTTCCATAGTAAAATTGCGTCCTACTACAGTCAACCATTGCCCTTAAAAATGACAGCAAGCACACACCTACTAGTGCGTCCTACAGTCCCGGTGATAGAATTATTCTAACAGATTATATTACTATATTACATGGGTCAACAAGTTGTTTCAACTAAGTGCACACTCTAATGCTAATTCTTGATTTATCTAGCAGGAACAATTATGCGTGCATATACCGTAAGGTTCAAACTGAATGGGGACAAAACAAGTGCAGCGAACAGATAAAAAAACCCACTCTATCTTAAATTGCATACAAAGGGAAACACACTGGCGCCCCGTTGTTGAAACCATCTTTGCCTGAAATAAAGCCAGCCCACCACCATCACTATTACTATCAATAATCAGAGGCTCAGAGCCCAATCCTGGTGGTCACAAAATCAGAGCCAGCCTTGGTTTTGATACCTTTGACTTGGGAAATGCTACTATTTAAACTTCATTTTCCTTCCTTCAACACCATTTGAATTCATAAGAGATTACGAACAACTTAACTTCCCAAATCATTGTGATGATGCACTATCAAAAGTCTAATCACCTCTGTTTATTTCCCTAAATAAACTATTGTGATGATGAGCATATTTTTGAAAACAAAAATGAACATATATAGCACGTTACCCGTGCAATGCGGCAGAGGTGGTGGCGATAGCGGTCTGGTGGTGGCGGCGGCTTGTGATGATGGCGGAGACCATTGGTGGTGGTGGTGGCAGCATCGAGTGGTGTCGGTGGGGGTAATGTAATTGACGTAAAGGTGATAAAGAGATATTTTAAAACATAAGGGTTTGGGGTGTAAATTCGTAAGATTTGAGGGTGTAAATTAGTTAATTCCAAAAAAGGCGGTTCACTAAGGGTAATTGGGGCATATCTAAACTAACCTTTGTGTAACTATTTCTAAATACAAAGGGCTAAATAATTTTTATATAGTAGTAAAGATATAATATATTGAACAAAAGTAGGCAAATCGATAATTACAAACTACTCATGCTAGAAATAAAAAAATGTACGTTTCATAACATACATTTATATTTATATCTCTTTCATCGAATGCTCAATAGCAGATTAAAGAAAACCTAAATGCAATACAGATAGTTTGGAGCTAAGTGGAAGGAGTGTTGTCATTGGGTACCTCTGCATCAGGTACAAGGTCCTTTGCATCATTGGGCTTCCTAAGCGCTTGTCTTAGGCCAATAACAATAAACAAATTGGTCAACGTGAGAAGTGATTCAGCACCACCATGTAACCAATCCACATTTGATAAGGAAGTTCCATAATGCACCTTAGCTGTTCCAAAAAAGCAAAAACATACCTTAGCTGCACATTCTAAACTGAAAGAATACTCTTTTTGGAAGTCTCAAAAGGTTTTAGCATATACATATCAAATATCCAAGATTGACTAACAAGAATACTCTAGCATTGAAAACTGAAATACCTTTTTGAATAAACAAAAAAGACAATTTGTATTATTTCACACATCAGAAATGAAATGTGATTATGGGTAAAGTGGACAAACTTAAAAATTACAATAAAGATAACGGTAAGTCCGTTATTTGAAAATCTGAATGATAGCAACTATAATTAATGACTTGAAAAAAATTGGCGACAAGATTGCCTTCAAAAAACATTTTGTTCCGAAAACTCAATTGTATCACATTACTAGTCGAATAATTCATTAATATATTTATCAAATTGGCAAAAATAATAGTACTCTGTTCAAAAGAGAAAAGACAAATGAACAACAGCGTATTTGCATTTTTCTGGGGATCAGAGATCAGATCTATACAATATAAAATGAGATCTAAGTTTGGAAAAACGAAATTACCGTAAATTCCTGCTGGGACTGGACATGAAGAAGAGAGCCAGAGAAAAAAACACCACCACAGCGCACAATGAAACTTAGTAAGATTGCCATTAAGCATTTAACAACAATTAAGAGAGTCATTAGCATTTCTAACAATTGGAGTTTGCATGAAAAAAAACAACAAATGTCATGTTCTTCATATCAACATATTGCACAAGGTTTTCACAATTAGGTGCTACTGATTTCTTAGAAATAATCATGCTAAATTTCATCATACCAACCCAATTTTACCACAAAATGACAAAAACCTACACTATTTGTTGCATGCCGTCTATCGCTGTAGTTAACTGCAAAACAGTTTGTCATATTTTGCAAAAATCAGTGATTCTAATCATTACATGAAGCATAAATGATTAACAAAAGAAAAGATGTTTGACAATTTGTTTCCAAAAATGATAGTGATTATTTACTTTCTTTAGCTATTTCGTAGAAACTAGGCATGCAACTAAAACCAAACATTACAATCAATAGACTTTGTATATGAACACTTTTCATGCTCAACTAAATAAGCGAATGCCAATATCTCAACATTTACGGGAACATAAAATACTAATATTGAGGCATGTAAAATCACAACTTAAGTTTCCCTAATTGAATTTGTATCAGCCAAAAAACTTAACATACCCAACATTGCCAAAAAATTGTATACAATATCAAAAAAGGGTAATGGGAGGAACCCTACCCGGTACCACAATTGGATACCCATCGACCCACCCCGTTACCAATGAAGCCTAGACCCATATGTGAAGTTTAAATACGCGGGTTCGATCCTTCGGGGTGCCCAGATCATGTGGGGATTAGGATGGAAATTGTATACAATATCACTACTACCTATCTCTGCCATTTTGGCTAACTAAACCATGCTCAATAAAAACACTATGTCAACAAACACTTAAAAAAAAACAACTAAATTCTAATTATAAACTTTACGTACAACAATATATATATATATATATACACATTTTCCGAATATGTTAGCACAATTCACTTAGTAATTTCATCAAACACTTGGCAGGCAAGAACAATAAATGTAAAGAGAAACTTAACTGGTGGCACCCACAAAAGCAAGCAAGAAATAGAAGCCAAAAAGGGTAAGTTTTGGAGCAGAATTTGATCTGGTAATGAAATACAAAAAGCCTAAATATGGAAACAATGAGAATGCAAATAGTTGTGAAGCTATGCTTTGTGAATCTATAGTTGGAGACCATGGGTCTATGATTGGTAATGCCTTTACAATTAAATTATCTTTTTTGTTGGATTTTTTGCTGAGGAAATGCTGTGTCAGTTTTAAATTGTTATTGTTTTGAGAGACGTAATAAGAAGATGTAGGTGATGATGATGGTGGCATTATTATGGAATAATTTTTATTATTATCACAATAACTAGCATAGGAGGAAACAGTTTGAAGACAGTTGATCATTTTTTGGTTTTGGTTTTAACAAGATTTTCAAGCTACCTCCATTCCTTCTTATCTGTTTTTCCGATAATATGTTCAGTGTCTTACCCTTATTTTTTATTTTTTTTTGGCTTTATTAGTACGAGAGTAAGTATCCGCGTGTTGTAACGGTGAGATGATGGAGATGATAGCTTTTTTTTGAAAAGTAAAGTTTATTCATTCATACTCCCCCCGGCAAACCACCGGCGGTGTATAACTATACATTATTTACATCGAACTAAGACACCTTAAATTTACACCAATCCTCCCATGTAATATTCCTATGTTTCGACCTATTCTTGTACCAAAGATATCCTAGCGACTTAATACTTTGAACAATGTAATTACTATTAAGACATCCATTATCAAACTTGACTTCGTTTCTATTTTTCCAGATACACCAACATCCAATAACGATGATACCCTTGATCGCTTCTTTCTCCTCTATGCTTCTTCCAGAATGCTCGCTGATCTCCAACAGATCCTTTAACTCGAACACAAAAAATGGTATTGTATTACACCATACCTGAATTGCGCTCCAAATTCTCGCTGCCACAATACATTCACAAAAAAGATGGTTCACAGTTTCAATACCCTCGCTGCACAGTGCACATTCAGTCCTTGTGTTACCATCTAAACAGTTTCTTTCTTGAAGAGCTTGCATCGTAGGAATACGGTTCTGAACTGCTCTCCAAAAAAACAAATTGCACTTTCTTGGCACCCATTTACACCACTCGAAACTGAGATCATCTCAACACTTTCTTGTGTTTTGTTTCCTTCCCATCCAAAAATCTGACAACAAATTCAAACTCCATAAAACATATCCATAACCCATCATTCTGATCTAAAATGTGGTTTTCTCATATTCTCCAAATTCTATGAATGATAAAACTTACCATGTCGAACGAATCATTCGGAAAGATCTACCTCATAAGATTGAGGTAAGAATTTTCCTATAAGATTTTTTATTTCAATTATAGGGTTCATATTGTTATGACCGTCTCATTTACCCATCGGTTCATCTTCTTCGTTTCAATTTTAAATCATATGATTGAATCCATTTGCAATGACCCACTTGCTTGTATTTATGAAATACGACAAGTCGACAACTAGCTCGCTTCCTACAAGGGGGGAAATGCGACATGCTACCATTTGGGTAGCCTATTTATTGATATCAAATTGAATCGTTTGATAGTAGTAATGGTATAATCAAGTGGGCTATTGCAAATGGATCTCATAATGTAATTTAGTGGGCCACTGAAAATGGATCTCATAAAAGATTAAAACGTGAGTAATGGTTGTGTGCATTCAAATGCATTTATAGGATTGGGAATTGTACTATTGTGTAATATACAAAAGTGTGTTTGTGCACCAAAAATGGAAGTTCCACCAGTGGGAGGTTTTGTTTTTTACCAAAAATGGATATTGTATGGATCAAGTTATTTTATAACTTTATTAATAAAGTTGGAGGTTTTAAACATTTAATTAAATTTAATAGTTAAGGTTAATATTGGTTTTAATCTAATGGTAAAGATGTCTCCAACTTTACTAGTAAACAACTTTAGAAGATCCATATACATATTGTATACAAGTTGGATGTGGTGAGTTAAAATATGAGAGAATAATAGTTTGGTTCATAGATGGAGAAACATGGTAATGGTTTTAGGTTTTGGATTTTTCCAATGTAAATAATATATGATATGCTTTCTAACAATAAATTTTTATACTATATGTGATTCGTGATTTTATTTGTAATTGGCAAAGTAGTAGTAGCTAAAGCCATTTATTTTCTTATTTTGATATAGTTGAAGGCTTCTAATCCAAAAGGATGAACTAATTTTCAAAGACGTGTGAGATAATATTTCATTAATGTATTGATTGCACTAAAACTAACAAAATAGATTACAAGTTACTTTTACATATGTTTCGTTTTTTTTATATTACTGACTTACTATATTAGTTTTTTTTTATGAAAGGTACTTACTATATCAGTTTGATTCATTATTTTTGTAAAGAATTCCTAGTATAGCCACAACATATGGGTAAAAGGCAAAAAGAACCAAGCTTCATTTAAGTATTTAGATATATTTAGTATAGCCGTCGGGAAGAAAAGGGAGATATTTAATCTAACGAGAATGAATAAAAAAAATTTGTAAAGAAAGAAAATGACAAAAGAAACAAGAAAAAATAACTCTATTGATTTTGATTGGTCCATATGAGTTTGTAAAACATGTTTGTAGAATGATCCAACGAACAACATATGAAGTGTGTTATATTGCATAACATGATAGTCGGGGACTCGGGAAAGCTATAACCTCCCTCCAGGAAGCAGTGGCAGAACTAAAATTTAAAATGAACAGTAGCACAAGATTTTTATTTTCACTAACCTTATATCATCATAAGATAACAATAACTACTAAATTGGTATAACTTTTAGCATTTTGATTTGTTTAGCTATTTTCAGGGAATTTTAGGAGGTTTTTTTTAGCCATTTGGTACTTCACATTTCTTACTTAGTTAAATAAGTAGTCTTTATAAACTTTATTGTTAAGAAAATCTTTTACAAGTCTAGAGTTAGTTACATATTCCTTATTACTTTGACCGATATCACTAATTAAGAGTACATCATTTTTCAAAAGTAATTACACTACATCGATTTAACGGAATCGTAGCTGAGCTACCCTTAACTAGAATGTAGTCCCGCACTCCCGCCTATGCGAGGAAAACTATTTGAGCGACCCACGCAACCATGTTGTTCGAACTTTTCGAGAAAGGCTATCTATTCAGCACGTATGACGCCTACTGTGAGCTCTATGTTTTTATTTGTATGTAATCGTGCTTTAAAAAAAACCTATTAATTATTTTGTATTGTATCGTTTTTATTTCTATTAACGTAATGTTTTTTATTTTATTTTAATGAAGTGATTTTTTAATTTATATAGTATAAAGTTAAATAAAATGTGAGTCCAGAACTGTACTAGACTGTTTTGGTGAGATTAATCATGAAATAGTGTTTGTCCGATGTGACACTAATATAACACTGATAAAAACTCGGAAAGAGGAGTACGACCATAGTCCATAGTGGCAGCTTTAAGCAGTCTCTTATTTATGCCGCCCTTCCTCTTGCTAGTTAGTAACTTGGTAACATTGACCCAGTCTAATGGTAACCAATTGTCTGACCATCAATGATGGGGCAGGACTATATGTGGATCCGAAGTTGAAATTTGGACAGAGATAAAGGGTTAAATCAACTTTAATTATGTAGGGTTGAAGGAAATTGCTCAACACTCACAAAGTCTACTATATTTTGATGATCCTGTCAATCCTACCCTTTCATTTTATTCCTTTTTCATGCTTGTGTAAACATATATGACAAAAATGCTTATTCAGTCAATCTTCATTTAGAAATTAAAGTGGATATGTATATACTGTATACAAAGAGTGGTAATTGGTAAATGCGTATGCTATGATCGGGCCCGGACAACTGGACAAGGCCCTAACTTATTTAGGAATTTAATCCTGACTTTGTATTTTAGTCCAAAATTAATTGATCCACCACCAAAAAAAAAATGGTCGTTCAATCTTTTCAGATATCGATTCTTGACTATGTTATTGTATGTTACATACAGTACTTATCTTTTTCTTGAAAGGTGTGAATCATTTGTTCACAATAGAGAATCTAGCTTACATTGTTTTATTCGGCTCCGCATTAAAGAGCTTCTCACCCTCAATACCTAGTAGCAGGAGATGAGGAGAAACCACAATTAAACCGCCTGAATGTATAACATTTAATAGGGATAGAACTATGATTTATCTGCAGGACTCAAAACCTGATTCACTGGAAGATTGTATTTGTGATAATCCTTGAAATGTCTTTCCCAATTCTCGAACTCGAGACCTCTAACATGTAAAACCGGTGCTTAACCAATGAGCTGATTATCCCAAGAAATACTCCATACATAAAATCTAAAGTTTGTAATATCCGGTGGCGAATTTATTGAACCACCCTTACAGAAATATTGTTTTTACGGAAGCATTGTAAAAATGGATAAAACCTCTTTGGAAGTTTTGAGTGACCCTCTTTAAAAAGAAAGAAAGAAAGAGAAAAAGCCTAATAAAATTTTATAAAATAAGTTCAAAGTATTTTAAATAAAACGAAGGCCGTAAAAAAAACAACTATTGAACAACCGGTGACTACTTTCTTATCTCAGGCATTGAACATAATTGTTAGTAGATTGACCTGCTTCACTTTTTGACATTCCTTTTGATTCTTGGTAAACTGGGTTTTATGATTTTGAGTTTTTTGTTTATGTTAATTTGGATAACCAATTGGGTTTATAAGTGATGAATATTGATAAAGATAACAACAAAAAACTCCTTTATACACACTGTTAAATTGGCACCGTAGTCCGTAGATAAAAAAGTTGATTAGATAAGAATTTGGGTTTATGAGTATAGTTAATGGTCTTTTAAAGTTGACCGTAATGTTAGATCAAATTCAACCCTCTGATTAAATATATAGTCAAAATTCAAACATCAAATTTAATTTTGCTTATTCATTTTAATCTGCTGATTAAAGTTGATTCAATTTTCCCTATAAAGTTAGATCAATGTTAAAGGATCTTAATTTAGTCAACAGTGGTATATGTAAACAATAAAGGACTACAAAATTCACTTATTGTTAATAATTAGATGAGAATTCTCTGATTTCATGTATCGTTTGACACTCGCTAATCTTTCAGCCAGTCCAGGTAAATTTCAACCTTTTAATAATCCCTAATTATAAATTCACTTATTGTTTCTAAGGGGGGAGTTTCTTTTTGATCCAATTGTTTCTAATTCTTACTCATGATACTCGTGTCTAAAGATGAACAAAAACCGGTTTCTACCCGACCCGAAACCGAACCGGTTTTTTTGTCAATGGAACCAAAACCGGGTTTGACCCAACCCGACCCGGTTTGAAATCGATTTGGGGTCAAACTTTGTGAAAGGACCCGACTCGATTACCCGAAAACGACAA
>JANDBE010000001.1:44895013-44905953 GCA_024320915.1 Erigeron philadelphicus
TTTTGTCGTTTTTGGTTGTCGGGTTTGGGTTCTTACACATACTGTACTGCATAGTGTACAACTATATGATACGTGCATTGTTGTATATGGCAAAACTTTGTTGTAGATTTATCATTCCCCTTATATCTAGAGTCCAAACCCCTTTCCGTAATTTCCCACATCACATGTTCTTCTTACAAATCACATATTTCACGAAAACACACATGCTTTTTTAATTAAAAGTTTTGACTCCAATCTCACCTTTTTCTTTTATTTTCTTTTATTTTCTTCACTCTAAACCACCCAAAAAAAATGGGAAACTGCAACGGGGTTCCGACAACCACCACCACTCCGCCACCACAACAACCACCACCACAAGAACAGCAACAACAACAACCACCAAAACCGTCTCATCCTAACGGCCTAACAATCCTAACCGCATCAGAACCAGCACCGCCACGTCATTCACCACCATCACCTGTCGGCCGTGTCCTCGGCCGGCCAATAGCAGACGTCCGCAACACCTACGTCATCGGCCGAGAACTCGGCCGCGGTCAGTTCGGAGTCACACATCTCGTCACACAGAAATCCACGCGCCAACAGTTCGCGTGTAAGTCAATCGCGATGCGGAAGCTGATCAACAAAGATGATATAGATGACGTAAGACGTGAGGTACAGATAATGCATCATTTAACAGGTCATAGAAATATAGTTGAATTAAAAGGTGCTTATGAAGATAAACATTCAGTTAATTTAGTTATGGAATTGTGTGCCGGCGGTGAACTTTTTGATCGGATTATTGCTAAAGGACATTATTCGGAACGCGCCGCGGCTAGTTTGTGTAGGCAGATTGTTACTGTGGTTCATAATTGTCATACTATGGGAGTTTTTCATAGAGATTTGAAGCCTGAGAACTTTTTGTTGTTGAGTAATGATGAAGATTCGCCTTTGAAAGCCACCGATTTTGGCCTTTCGGTGTTTTTTAAGCCAGGTATTGTGTGTTTGTGGTTTTTGAAGTAGTTGTTTGATTATATTTTGTTAGTTAATTATAATGTAGGTCCCCATAGGGTGATTTTATTGCATTATGTGTTGGTGTTTGATTTGATATCGAGTATTGTCATTTGATTAATTGATTATTTTTAGGGGAAGTGGAAGAATAGGATGAGTAGGAAGTACCAACAAGGAGTTAGCCTACTGGTAAGGAAAACACTTGGTGACCTTAAGGTCTGAGGTTCGATCCCCGCTTGGCACAAAAAATATTTCTTTAAAGGTACCCGTTACCAAAGAAGCCTAAACCCACATGTGAAGTTTAAATTCGCGGGTTCGATCCTTCAGGGTTCCCAGATCATGTGGGGATTAGGATGGAGGTATAGTACCGGCATCATATGGCTGATATGGGGTGAGTCGATGGGTATCCAATTGTGGTACCGGTAGGGTTCCCTCCATTACCCTTTTAGGATGAGTAGGAAGTTTGTGAGGCGGATTAGGAATAAGTTTAGGTGTAAGCGTAGCAATATATATCGTAATTTTAAAGTGTTGTTGTTGGGTGTGTCATGCTTTAAGACTTTCTTTTTTGTGTATCGAGTTGAAATTTTTGATATTGAATGTACCCAGCATGATGATATGGCCAATTATATGACTACCATGTCAGCAAAATTTATCACGGGGTGTTAAAAGAAAACTGCGTACGTGATGAAGAGGTCACGAGATACGTACGATAGTAAGAATTTAAATTTCAGTACACCTTAAAGAAGGTTTGGAATTATGATATTTAGTTACACGCAATAGCAATTTGTGATAAGTTGCAAACATTTTGGTGTATTTAGCTCTAAAGTTGATGGCACGGGATGAGCTAGAACTTGTTCTGATAAAATTCTGAAATTTGAAACCGAGTTTTTGTTTGATGATTATAGCATGCGTTTAGTTGGATTTAGTGAATATACCTGATGATTACCTCTACAAGTTTGATCAATTGTGTGCGTTTTCATTATTTTAATTTGAATAAATTTTTCTGGCGAGTTTCTTGATCTGTCTCGATAGCTTGGAAGAGATTATTGCTTCTGTTGTAAAAGATTACATTTTGGTGCTTTTGATATTAATTTGAGAACTAATGATTTGACGAAGAATCCAGATTTAGCTTTTCTAATCGTGGGGGACAACAATTGAGGCCAAAGAAAGGATAGCATGTGCTTTGCTGTTAGACTGGACTCAATTTGTTCATACCCATTTCCCGATATGGTTATAGATGATGCTGTTAGAATTTTACACCCCTGTGAGATTATAATGACCCTTACAAACTTCTATGTATACAAAGTTTATAAGGCTTATAGCTGCTTGTCAAATTCACGAAGATATCTTTACAAAGCCTTATTAGTTTTAACCTTTGTAAGAAAACCCTTTCCTATATAACCCCTACAGTTTGTTTGATAACTCACTTTGTAAGTAAAGCCCAACAATTCTTCTTGATATTGGGTCCTTGTAAGCAAATCCTCTTGTTGTTCACGTTATACAGTAGTCTTATACCACTATAATGAAAACCTAAAAAGCCCTTATACTTTCTGCGGTAAGTTCAAACAAGAAAAGAAACCCAAACACACCTATATGAGCAAATATGCCTCGAGTTGCTACCAGATCGATGCCTATTTCGATGCTCCACCTTGTCCCGAGCAACCAATCCATCCCCACTATCTTTCTTGTTCCCCTATCCAGATTCCTTATATTCATACATACAAAAACATCCTCCATGGCTAGCTTCACATGCCCATACAACAGTGTGTCAACAAAGTGGCCATAGGATAGAGGCAAAATGAGTAGATAAAGAGCGCAATCCTCTTCTTAAGTTTCGATACCAATATTCTCAAAGTCTAAAATCAACTTGTCATAAAATGTCATAGTTGTCTATATGATCTCTCAGCTTCTTACCTGCATTCATATAACACGTGTGCAACATCTTCTTCAAATATAACCGGTTTGCCAACGATTTCGTCATGTTCAAACTCTCCAACTTTGCCCACATTTCCACTGTCAATGTCTCTCTCACAATCTCTCTTGAAATCCAATCACCAAGACAAAGTATGATTGCACTCAAGCACTGCGTGCTTTTGCAAGCATGCCTGACTTCTCCTTCACTGACAAACCTTCCAGAAGGGCTGCCGTGATATCTTGTTGACATTATACCACCAGAACGAAAACCCAAGAAGCCTTTATACTTTCTGCTGCTAAGTTCGAACAAGAAAAGAAACTAAACACAGTTTTATGAGCTGTTCAAAGCCCCGCCTTTATTTTTCTTGTATTCAACTTCAATACCCTAACACACCCTTGCTTCTTATTCGAACCCAAGAAAGTAAAAACAGGAAGAAAAAATATGAAACTAAGAGACAGGAGAGAAAGAAATTTCTGAATTCTAGTGTATCATCCAAGTTTAAGATTATTATTCGTTTTATGGTATGTTTATTATATATAGAGGGGGAAACACCTGCCAGAATCCTAATCTTAATATAGTTGCAATAGTCTAGCTGTCTAAGTCCTATTCTAATCAGGAAAACAGTAATATGGTTTTAACCTTGGGTTCCAAGTTAACCAAAAACCTCTTCCTAAGTATCCAAGTCTAGCTAAACTGACCTAGCTATCCTACACGAATACAGATATGCATAATAATATTTTACAGATGCCAACATTTTGGCTCCCAATATAAATTTAAAACCTGCACTTATTAACCAAACACTTATATAGTAGATCATACCCATGGACCCATACCCTTCAAACAGGCACCGTCTAAATATCTTGCAAAATTAGTAAGGTTAAAAGAATCATATGTATTGAGATTTCTATCCGGGAGTACATCTCAAATTATACACCAACGAACTTGATTGAGTTCCCACTTGACCACCACCTGAGGAGGATGTGGAGCTACAAAAGCTTTGCTGTAAAACCGTTATAAGTTAATGTTGTTGGGACATTGGAAAACATTAATATATAGATAATTCTATTAATTTATCATATTATAGAGTGCATTCCGTTGTGCAGATATGAACTATATATACATAGGAATTATTGAATTGTACTTTTCATATTCGTTAAATAGTCCTAGCTATGTTTGTAAATATAGGATCTTGATTGGTCAACGTGATATAAGATCTTACCAAGATATGTTATATGTTATCCTATAATATATGGATAGCGATGTTTATTTTAACATGCCTCGGTGGGAGCCGGAAAAATTACTATCATCTTAGAGAGTTCATTTTATTTTATTTTTATTTTGTTGAGGTTTTACTGTAATAATTATCTTTTTTCAATACAATAGCAACTCAATATACTAATACTTGATTAACTAATAAACTCTCTGAAATAATCTTTTGCAGGTCCCAATTTGGGGATAGCGTGCAAATTAATACTCGATTAACTAATTGCTCTTTTTATCAATATATTTAGGTGGTCCCATGACTATTAATTTACGGAGTTTCTTTTTTAGATCAAGCCACATTTTCCCTTGGGGGTGCATACAAGTGTCTCATGTTTCAGTGAGCGTTCACTGTGTCTTTTAAAAATCTGAACATACTGTTAATTTTTGTTGCAGGAGATGTTTTCAAGGACCTTGTTGGGAGTGCATATTATGTGGCTCCTGAAGTGTTGCGTAGGCATTATGGTGCCGAGGCAGATATTTGGAGTGCAGGAGTAATTCTCTATATCTTACTCAGTGGCGTCCCACCATTTTGGGGAGGTACCATTATTGAAATTGATTTTGATGAATTGTATTATATAATTAATAGTCCTCTCATTTATAGAATTTTCAAGCTTTGTTTCTTTACCTATTTGGTGAAGACAAAACAATACCAGTCATATACTCATATACCTTAAAAACAGAAGCAGGTCTTATTGAAGTTATTATGTTCTTTCTTCTTTTTTTCACAGAAACCGAACAGAGCATTTTTGATGCGATTTTACGTGGGAATCTTGATTTTGTTTCCGATCCTTGGCCAAGCATATCAAGTAGTGCTAAAGATCTTGTCAAAAAGATGCTACAGCCTGATCCTAAATCTAGGCTTACTGCGGCTGAAGTTCTAAGTGAGTTTATATCTTGATAAAGATCAGATATATGAATCAGGCACCCACTTGTCTATTTTTTGTAACAACTATAAAACTAAGTTGTTTGTCATGTGGGTTTTGTTTTTTATCATTAAGTTTTACATTTAATTGTGATGTAGACCATCCATGGATGAGAGAAGATGGTGATGCATCAGATAAGCCGATTGATATTGCTGTGCTTACAAGAATGAAACAGTTCCGTGCAATGAACAAACTTAAAAAAGTAGCACTTAAGGTAACAATATATTCTAAACTCAACTCCCCGGTCGGTTTTTTATTTTTATTTTTAAACCATGTTTAGCATATTCCTTTCTGGTTAGACGTGAGAAAATGGGCTGGTTGAGTACAGTTTATAACGAATTCAGTTCAATAGTGCTTGGCACAGATCAGGTTGGGCAGACACTTTTCCGCCGAAGTGCTTAATTTTTTAAGTGCCAAATATGATTACAAAAGTGATATCATTTTAATAATAATTAAATTATATGGAGTGAAAGGGTTTTATGTACTACAAAACGTAAATTGCATGAAAAAGGATGCTCTTTTCTCTGTTGTAATAATGATTTTTGTTTCACTCATGAAAAGGTATTCGGATATTCTAAATTAAGGTACCAAAGGTATTCGGATATTCTAAATTAAGGTACCTGTCAGTGACAGGTTCCTTAATTTAGAATTTCCGAATACCTTTTTATGAGTGAAACCAAAAATGATTATTCACAACAGAAATACCTCCACCATCGCTAAATACTATGATTAGAAGAGGGCGGAGGCTCCGCCCTTAAAGAGTATTAATAAGGGGTTTCTGGTGTCACTCTGTTAGTTACCCTGTCAAAATTGATGATACAGCAGCTGGCGTGTGGGTAAACTTGCTAACAGTGAAGTTTTTTGAAGTGTAGCTGACATAGCACTGACATGGCCCCTGACAGCCGTTTAGCTTATAATTATGATAAAATACGTTTTATTGAAACTTTAATTCTTGGTAAATGCAAATTAAGTATGCTACCAAAAAATAATTGGCAACAAAATTCACTACTTAAATGCACTTTGCTCTATTGTAAATACAATCTGGACAACTTTCGCCCCATTAAACCGATGTTTTTATTACCGGTTAGAGATAAAACATAAACCCAATCAACTTATTCATAAGTAATGGGTCGAAATTGCTACCTCATTTTGATATAGTCTTCCACTTCTGTGATCTAGGTAATTGCAGAAAATCTTTCCGAAGAAGAGATTATCGGCCTGAAAGAGATGTTCAAGTCCATGGATACGGATAACAGCGGTACCATAACATATGAAGAACTGAAAGCAGGTCTTCCTAAACTTGGAACCAAGCTCTCTGAATCAGAAGTGAGGCAATTAATGGAAGCGGTACGCCCAGCTGCTGAATCTATTATCGTAATTATTCTTATCACCTACATGTATGTAAGGATATATATTTATAACCTTATTATTTTCTCAGGCTGATGTTGATGGTAATGGAACAATCGACTATATTGAGTTTATCTCTGCTACGATGCATTTAAATCGTGTGGAAAGGGAAGACCACTTATATAAAGCCTTTGAATACTTTGACAAGGACAATAGCGGGTCTGCATTTCGACTCAAACTATATTTTACATTTTGATGTTGGTTATGTTTATTTACCATTGTCGATCATTTTGCTAATGCAGATATATAACCGTGGAAGAATTGGAGCATGCCTTAAAGAAGTACAACATGGGTGATGAGAAAACCATTAAAGAGATTATTTCAGAAGTTGACACTGATAACGTATGCTCTTTCTTGTACTCTCGTAATCATACCAATTATATCATTTAGGCTCTAGATCTCATTTTCAGTACATAATGATAGGGATAAATTAGTTCTTGAATGGAAATTATAACCAATAATTAAGATCTATAGATAATGGACCCAGGGTAGTGCTCAGATGAGAGGTGCTACTTTTAAAGTAAGAAAGGTGAGAACACTAAAGTTGATATTTTTTGGCATCTCAAGTAAGCACTAATACATGGATGCATCCATATATATAGATTTCTATTATTTGTCAAAAAAAGTTGAAGATTCTTATCGGGATAAACTTTGTTAAGTTTATAGGCTCATAATGCATCAAAAATGAAATTTTCAAGTGTTCTCACCATTCTTATCTTAATTAAGTGTTCTCATTTGAGCTCTAGTACACAACACATGGAATATCCAAGTTCCAACGCTAAAAGCTAGTTGTTTATCTCTAACTAGTTGTTATCCAGGTTAGGTTATATAAGTACACCCATCTGGCCACCTCACTCTAAGGGAGACAACATACTCTTAAGTATTACTAAAACCACTGGTAGATTCATTCTTTTTGGAAAGTTTTTAAAAGGTTTCATTCCTGTTATCAAAGATGCACATGGTTCAGATGAAATATAACCCGATACACCGGCCAAACCGCAGTAATATGGCCAGGTTGTTCCTTCATAAGCCAGTCAACCAGGTTGCAGTTGCTCCTAAACAATATATAGTTCTCTTTATGGTTTGACGCTACAGAGAATATATATTATTATTAAACTAAACCGGCTTAACAGAACGGTGCATATTGATTTTGATGCCATTGTGTATGAGCTCCTATGCTGAAGTTTTTTACGCCTTTTTTTCCATTGGAAAGATAATATTTAAGCCGCCATTTTATTAATGGTTCTAAGAAAATTCATGCAGGACGGGAGAATAAACTATGACGAATTTGCAGCCATGATGAGGAAAGGCAATCCAGAGATGGTAACCAATAGACGTCGTAAATGAAACAGAAACACAACTATTTTTGCTTTTGTTTTTTCGGTTTCTCATATCTCTGACTTATTCATGCTGATGAGTCCAATTTCTTAAAGCAGGCAGCCTGCTAGTTTAGTGATCTTTTATAAAATAGATCACTCAGATTTATTTTACATGTATTTTGTCTTGAGGGTATGTTACTTGTTATATAATGATGTCAAGTTTTAGTTGGGAGGAATTTTTTTTTTCCTTCTCGGTACATTAAATCGTTTCTCCAGAAGCAGCAAATTGATGTTTGTAATATAGATATATATTGTACCAAAAAATTGTTCTTGACTTTGAAAGCAGGCTTTCGTTGTGTTATACATGTTCTCTTTTGCTATAACTTGCTGCTAGTGCTATATGCATGATTTCTGACTTGTGGCCTGTGCATCAAGGACTGAGTTAGGTATCACAAATATAAATACAAAAGTATTGGCCATCGTTGTTCCTCTGGTATTTTTGTGTTTATTTGCTATTAGCATGTATACATACATATATATTATATAGAGATAGACTCATAGAAGTAACAGAAGTACTAAAAGCCGAGATATCAGACTTTTGAGAATAAAAGAAAATAATAATTGATGAAAATGTGAATATTGAAGTAAAAGGTCACAAAGGAGGAAAAGGTCAAAAATGAAACAAGGTAATAATTGCATAATCGTGTATTGGTATGAGAGCATACACATATAAAACTACTAAATTCTACTAAAAAATGATGAATATGATAGTGATGATCAATTATTTCGTCCTTAGTTGCCCAATATAGAAGAGCTTGACGAGC
Organism: Erigeron philadelphicus; assembly: GCA_024320915.1. Classification (NCBI taxonomy): domain Eukaryota; kingdom Viridiplantae; phylum Streptophyta; class Magnoliopsida; order Asterales; family Asteraceae; genus Erigeron; species Erigeron philadelphicus. The sequence goes on from JANDBE010000001.1 coordinate 44,903,652, forward strand.
CTCGTCATAAGTCCATTACGTCCAAAAAAAATATCTTCCTTAAAACATCCATAATGGTAATTTTTCAAAAGCCTTTTTATATAAAAATATGTAAGAGTGTGTAAGAAGTTTTTTAAAGAAAAAATCTTTATACTCCAATAGTAAAAAGCTTTCAGAAGTTTAAAGTTTGATATAATATGACTTTTAGATAGAGAGAAGAAATGAAAAACTTGATATTTGTCAACCTACTGCTCTAGTTATTAATTTATCTCTACACTAAATTAATATATTTTATTCCATTTTAAGCTCTTAAAAGCTTTTCTCCATTGGAGTAGAAAGCTTTTTTTAAAAAACTTTTTACAATCTTACATAATTTTTGACAAAAAAGCTTTTTAAAAACAACTATAGGAGATGCTCTTAGTAAGCTAACAGGAAGCTCCAGAAAGCCAGTAGGACTTTTATTACATTTGTATGATCCAATGCCAACTAAGTTTAAGTTTCCTTTACTCCTTTAATGCTTCTAGTTGAAATTTGTTGCCTTGATGGGCCTTTAGTTCACCGATCATCTAAATTTCATTTAGAGGGAAGCATAAAAACGACGTTAAATTTAACTTTAATACAAAACGAAAAATTAAACGGTAAAATGAATCTTAGCACCATTGCTTTTTTCATATACTTAACTCTAATTTCAGAAAGAACCGATTATTTTTTAGAAAAACCTCTGTCTCAAGCCCGATGAGCATTTCGTTCAAATCTGAATTGGAACCCAAGAATTTAAGGTCTTAACTTCCTCGAGTACCAATCAATCTATCGATGATTAGTATTTTTTACACAAACCTAGTTGCATCATATGGCAAACTGGTGGCTCATATATAGGTATGTGCCCTCCCAAGAACATTTTATTTGTGTCTCCAATACAAATCAAGTCCGTATTCGTTTTGAAACATTACTTGACACCCTTGTTTTTTCAATCTAAGCTGGACACCGATGAATTTGTGACTCTATGTTCATCGCCAAATGATACCAAGGTGCAAAGCAATATGCATTTGTATTTAACATACATATGCATGTGTATGCTGATTTGTTATGAATTATGATCAATTAGTTATCCAGACTTTTATAAGGGTATAAAATTGACACTTTTTAAAAGTTTATTATCACAAACTCATAAAGATATGATGAATCTTAGGATTTGGACTAGGCCGCAACACACTTTGGACCCACTCAAAATAGAAAAACCAAAATTATTTGATATGGTGGTGATACAATCTATTTTTTATTATATTTTTTTCAATCTAAATTATTGTCTTTAGAAGGAAAAAGAAAAAAATAAAAATAAAGTTCAAAGGACAGTAATAAGTAGTTTACAAATAAGCCAAAATTATAGATTTCTCAATCCAATGGTGAAATATAAGTAGAACGTAAATAACTAAGACAGATGAATAAGAAAAACTAACACTTCAATCAACTTTAGAGGATTTTTGTTCATATTTTATACATGGGCAAATGGTATACTATGATATTGTAATGATAGTTTTTGTGTTATTACGAATTTAAGATATAATATATTTTATTTATACTGATAGGAATATTATAATGATAGAATTTTTTTTATTTTTTACTTTTTTGACCAATGACATGATTTTTGAAAGATATTTTTTGGCTATTGATGCTCTTAGATAATGAGTGTTGCGCAGATTTAGCTCTATATAATCACTGAATTATGCAGTTTCATTTTTAGTATAGTATCAATCTAAAGTAGCTTCACGAAGCATATGTTAGAAACAAAAGCGTCCATATGAGATTTTGTTATAGTTAAGCTTAAATTTGGAACCGAACCTAAGATCACAACATTTTGTATTGCATGAACTATGTTATTCACTTATATGCCCATATATTATGCAGGAAATTTAAATAAATGTTAACATTAGGTTTGTTTTATAGGCAATGTAAACTCACATATAAGTAAGGGTTTAAGATTTATAACGTCACTAATTTGGTTTTTATATAATAGCTTCAAATTAAGAAATAATGTTACCAATGTATTTTAATATAATACTTTAAGATATGTAAGTTTGAAAAGATGCTTTAGAAATCAAATGTATTTCATTTTTCCATTAAGAGTCTGGTACCCATACAATGCGGCAGTGGTGGTGGAGAAGACGGTTTAGTGGTGTCGGTGATGGTACTATTGAAAGGACCAAGACTCGATGAGCAAAAACGACAATTTTTTTCTTTTTTTACTTCAAACCTGATCTCGCCGAGGGGCATTAGTGCCCTCGTCGAGATCAAATTTCATATTCAAATCAAAACAACTGATCTC
>JANDBE010000001.1:44937334-44947374 GCA_024320915.1 Erigeron philadelphicus
TCACAATCATCATATAATCATATATAAACCAAAAATAATATATATGTAATTTAGCAAAATTATGAACTATATATCTAATTATATTATAATAGATGAATAAATAAAATCTCAGATACCAATTTCTAAGTAATCAAAGCTAAAAAATTATTTCCGAAAATTGAAGAAATCAAACAGAATAAAATTACATAATATATATTGATTGATGATTGAAGCAAAACCTAATTTAGGTAACTGATATTTATAGATTATAATTATAAATAAAAAATAATAATGAAAACATATACAGTATGATACCTTGATTTTGCAAAATCGAGGAATAAAGAGATTAATAATGATAGTTTTAAGAGTAAAAATAAGAATAAGGTGACTGGTTATAGGAGCGTTTTACGGTAGGTCGGTTAATCCAGGTTCGGAGCTAAAGAAAGTCTAGTCTAGTACATTCTTATTTCTGTGTTGTATAAGAAATAGAATACGGTCTCTTTGTTTTTCTAATAATTAATAATTAATCGACTGAATTGATTAAATAACTAAATGGATAAATTATGTATGTATGGATTAAGTTAATATAATTATTTTTTATTTATTAAATAAAAAAATAAATACTTTAAATGACTTAATAGATTAAATATTTTTGATTAAGTCATGACTTAATTCATTAAATGTCAAACAAACACCACCTAAACTTTTTTTGGCTCACACAATTTCTCGAATTAACCTCTAAACATGATAATTGATCTTTTTCAAAGTTAAACTAGCATTTCTCGAATTAAAGTTTTTCACACTTTGTTAATCATTTACTTTTATTATATATAGTACATTTATTTACTTTGGCAAAGAACTTAAAAACCTTTAGCTTTTAAAAATAAGCTTCTTTGAAAATTATACTCCTAATTGATAATACATAAGAAATCAAAAGCCTCAAAAAACTCCTAAAATTTTCAAAAGATCTTTAAAATAAAAACTTGTAGGAAAAGAGTTGGAAAAAAAACCCGCCTCTAATCCTAATCTCAAACTCCAGCCTCAAGTCCTTAACTACAACCCCAGTTCATTGCTTTTGTACCAAACATACCCTTAAACTCATCATATTTGAAAATTAAATACGTTACCTCTAAATATGCTTAAAGAGAAAAAAGACCTCCTTGCTACCAGATTATTTGAAGATGGCTTGTAATATACTATCACGTAATCTTAACCATACGTGACAAAAAATTTAAAACCTTGATATCTTAATTATTTTGAAAGCTCTTTTCTTGTTTCCCCACATAAGTTTGACTTTTACATTATATTTTTTACAAATATGGTTATAGGATTTTTGTGTTGTATATTTCTGTGACTATGGAAGAACATCTAGAAACTAAAGACGCGCATTTTTGTAAGTAAGAAAAGTAGGAAGCCACTATTCCTTAATTTGATAATTTCAGCAACCGAATTTACACGGAAAATTAATACTATTACATCAATGACTATGTTCACAATGTGTTATAAATCAATTCTAATACTTATAATAAAACTTAAACATTATTTTTATAACGGGACTAAAAGTAAAAAATATAAGTCAATGACATGATAATAGCATGTTGAAAATAATGGGAGTTTTAAATGTTCAAAAAAAAAGAAAATAATGGGAGTTTAAATTAAGGATTACTCATCATATATGCGTAATGACTAATGACGAGTATGATTAGTGACAATCAATCTCCATTCACGTTATAGAAAACCATTAAACCAAAGTTTAACGATGTTAAAACTTTGCATAGTTTTTTTATTTATAACGACCTCCATGATGATTTAGTTGCCAGGGATCATGTAAAAATCATGTTTCTATTAAACCAGTTTCTAAACAAACCAGCTGACCCGATACGACCTTATCAAAAAATAATATAAGAAAAATCAACTAATAGCACGTACGAAACTTCGAGTTACATTCGGGTCAGCCATTTAATTTGAAAATTAATTCATTCATCTACGGAGTATATATTTTCCTCCGTTCCACCATCATTTTAACTGTTTTTCGATCTCTTCTTTCTTCTTCTTCATATTCTGTATAATATATACTAGAATAACAACAATTACAACATAATATAATCATAATAATATATAATTCACTTAATTACCAATCAATCAATTTGCATTATCCAAGATATCATAAATATGTCGATGTCAGATTCTGATACAGCTTTTTACGGTCGAAATGAGAATAAAAATTTCAGACGAACTAGTCGTGATCGTAAGTTTTCATTTTTATTTATTTCTATATGTGTGTACGTATTCATGTATATACATGTATGCATGCGAAATGAATTTTGTTTCAGCTATGGTGATCATTTTAAATTTTAGATTCTTGTACATTTTGTATATCAAATGCATATATCGTGTTTGTATGTATTAAATACTAATTCGTATTCGCTTATCATATGTTAGGATTATTGTATGAAATGATCAGATCGGCGAAAAGGCCAGACTCCAAATCAAATTGGAAGGTATTATCATCCAGCCCAAGTGTTTGAAAGTGTATTCAACTTTAATCTAAAGTTTATTGTATGTATACGACTTTTGTTTATAATTAAGACACTTAACTTTTGTCTAAGTATCCAGCTTTTGCTAGCATCCATGCATTATATCTCTGAAATATGGATACACACAATAACAATATTTAAAGTTGAATATACATACTATAGAACTTTTCTATTTTCGAGTTGAATCAGTTAAATTTTAGTTTTATAGTTATTTCGTTCTTTGCTGTTTTCATTTTTGTTAGAATCTGATGTTCCTTTTCTTAGGTACTAATTATGGACAAAGTTACTGTTCGAATTCTGTCATACTTGTGCAAAATGGCTGACATGACAGAAGAAGGAGTTTCATGTAAGGCAAATAGACCAGTCTGAAAAAATGTGATTTCTTTGTGTCATAATCTTATATAGAATGGTTACTTGAATGGATGTTTTTGTTATTTCGTTATCTGTTGACCGTCATATCTTATCATTTTGAATCAGTAATGAGTAACAATGACACCCGCATATGCTTAATGAAACTACTTTGTTTGCTGTAATGATAATTAAGCATCTTTATTTCTTTATGCAGTGGTGGAAGACATAAACAAGCGAAGACAACCATTGCCTAACATGGATGCAGTATACTACATCCAGCCAACAAAAGAAAAGTAATTCTTATTTCTTTTTTTGAAACAACAATCGATATGCATTTATTTCTAATTTTTTAGTTCTGTTTTTCTGTCATTTGTTTCTCATCCAAATCAATGAATCATCATCGATCTAACAGAGACGCTGTAATTCTTATGTTTTTTGTTGAAATGCAGTGTTGTATTACTCTTGTCTGACATGGCTGGAAAATCACCTCTATATCGAGAGTAAGTGAAAGATTTTCTTTCTGTCATGTATCTTTAACTTTGACCACAAATTGTTATTATCTTTTCTTTGTCTTTTCAGTGCATACATCTTCTTCAGCTCAACCGTTCCAAGAGAATTGATTGCTGATATTAAAAAGGAACCAACAATAAAATCTCGCATACGTGGCATGAAAGAGGTTAAACCATTTTCCTATCCCTTTTTTTGTTTAATATTAGCAACTTTCTCATTATACTGACTTTTGAGGGGAATGCACAGATGAACTTGGAGTACTTTGCCCTTGATAGCCAGGTATATGATGTTGCTTGACTAAACTGGTTTCACTTATATAATTATTGTGATTGGCTGGGAACCATAAACAATACTATGTTTCTTGTAGTAAGTTCTGCACGATTTTGAGTAATTGTTATAATCGACATAACTAATTGAAAATACATTGACGAGGCAAAAACACTATTTCCATTTATATGATGTGTTTTGGTTTTGACAAACCAAAATTATTCCATACAGTGTTTTATTACTGATCATGGGAAGGCCTTTGAAGAACTTTACGGGGATATGGAAGTTAGCCGAAATGGAGATGAATATCTTACTGCAATGGCCAATCGTATCGCAACTGTTTTTGCTTCAATGCTGGTATGTATATGTGTTTAATCTACTGTGTTTATATTAAATTTGTATCTTATACGCTTTTCTGTTCCAGGAATTCCCATCTGTACGTTACCGAGCTGCCAAATCCCTTGACCCTACCACAATGACAACATTTTGTGATCTGATCCCTACAAAACTTGCTGCCGCTGTTTGGAATTGTCTTATGAAATATAAAACTCTCCCCAACTTCCCACAGATTGAAACGTGTGAGCTGCTAATCTTAGATAGATCAATAGACCAGGTATTTATCCTAATATGTCAGTTATTTGCTTTGTGTGGCCTCTCATCTTAAGTTATGTCCTCTGATTTCTCCTTTCTAGGTGGCACCTATAATTCATGAATGGACGTATGATGCCTTAATCCATGATTTACTAGAAATGGATGGAAATAAATATGTTCATGAGGTTGGTCAAAACTTGTCCTATTATAGTCAAACAATTAGAGGTGGCAAGATGGGTCGGCTGGGTAACAGTTCAGACAGGTCACTTTGTAATAAGGTCAAATTGGGCCGGGTCTGTTTGACCACAAAATCAGTTTTTGTCCATACTAAAAAAACTGGAATGAAGTGTATATTTTAGGTATGATCACAAAAAAAAAAAAAAAAAAATCTAAATATCTGAATAAAGTGATTTAAAAGGTTCTATGCATTAAATCTGTGGAGCTTTGAACTATTTGACCCGTTCCCTTTTTAGCTAACTTTGTGTTGAGCTGTTTCAACTAAAAGTCAACCCAAACCGACCAGTTTTATAAGTAAATGGGTCGAAGTTGCCACTTCTAATAAAAACCATTTAATGAGTTTGGTTTTCTTTTGCTATTATATGTCAAGCAATTATACTGCTTAGGTTCCGAGCAAAACAGGTGGTTTTGAAAAGAAATCGAACAAATAATAAAAGGTATGTCGATCTGAAACACAAGTTGTTTGTATCTGTTTATTGTTGCAGTTTATGAAATCACATAATTGTTGATCAATCTGAATCACTAGGTGTTTGTTTCTGTTGCTTGATGACAGTTAGATTTCATGTCCAATCAAGAGACAATCTTTGTAACATTGGGAAAACGTGTTTTAGCGTACCCTCTCAAGTAAGCTGTTTACAATCTGCATGTTCATTGTTGTTAAATAATTAGCTTATTATTAAATAATTCGCATTTGTTCCCTGAAGCTTGCTTTGTGTACACCAGTTGATTAGTGACTACTTTTTGTCTTATAGTTGCGAATATGTGTTAAAGGTAGAAGTGATTTCCACATTCTCATTATTTGGAGTTTGATGCATATTAATTAGATACATATTATAGATCCATTGTTACCATTGCATCCCATGCGTTCTAACAAACTTATAAAAATGACATCTTGATGGTTAGATGGTTGGTTTATATTGCAGAGTGCGGATGCATTATGGCCATCCTGATGTTTTTGACCGAATATTTCATATATCTCGGGGTGGAATAAGCAAGGCATCGCGTGTTATTAATATTAGTGAAGATATATACGCAGGGTTTAATTCCACTTTGAGGCAGGGCAACATTACTCACCATGAATATATTCAGGTTTGTGGATAATGCTGTTAAATATTTCTAACAGCGGTTTCCATTAATGGATGGCTAACATTTTTATTTGTAGGTGGGTAAAGGGAGAGACGTTGGGTTAAACCAAATTGCCCTGTTTGAAGGCAAAGTTGCTGGTGGAAATGGAGAGCAAGTCTTAAGTAGGGACGTTTATAGAGTTGGTCAACTCTTTGATTTTTCTAGAATGCTTTCTTTCTACTTCACCATTCAATTCCACTTTGAGGCAGGGCAACATCACTCACCATGAATATATTCAGGTTTGTGGAAAATGCTGTTGAATATTTCTAACAGTGGTTTCAATTAAGGGATGGCTGATATTTTTATTTGTAGGTGGGTAAAGGGAGAAACGTTTGGTTAAACCAAATCGCCCTATTCGAAGGTGAAGTTGCTGGTGGAAATGGAGAGCAAGTCTTAAGTAGGGACGTTTATAGAGTTGGTCAACTCATTGATTTATTTAAAATGCTTTCTTTCTACTTCACCACCGTTGGCTACTAGGTATGCACGATGGTAAAATATTTTCTAAATCTTTGACTGGTACATCTTATTAAGCTGAAAACATTTCTTTTTTATGGAAGTCTTGTTTTGCATGCAGATGACAGTTCTTACCGTATATATATTCTTGTACGGGAGGGCATACTTGGTAAGTTTACTTTGCTATCTATTCTCTGATTTAAGCTTAAGTTTTTGAGTGGTAACCTACAAACACAATATGTAACCTTACATTGGTATTTTTATTCACCTACGTCGTTCCAGGTTTCCTTTATCTTATTTAGTATGAAGGCAATATATCAAATACAACCTCTTAGTTTTTTGTAGGCATAGTTCGCTTTGACTATTAAGGCATCTTTGTGTCTTAAATTACAGGCTTTCTCACGACTTGATCAGGGAATCAGTCGTAGCTCAATGCTGCTTGGTAATACTGCGTTCAATGCAGTATTAAATGCTCAATTTTTGGTTCAGATTGGAATATTTACCGCTGTTCCAATGATTATGGGTTTTATACTCGAACTTGGATTACTGAAGGTTTGTTCAAGCATATTGAATACTATTAAGGCTGGTCAGGTTTCTTCTGAGATTCCCATGACAGCACAACAACATGAAATTGATGTTCACTACTGTTTATACTGCAGGCCATTTTCAGTTTTATTACGATGCAGCTTCAGCTATGCTCTGTATTCTTCACCTTCTCATTAGGTACCAGAACTCATTATTTTGGACGAACAATATTACACGGTGGTGCTAAGGTATTTGTAAAGCTACTTTGTGTGTGCAAGTATCTTTTAAACTTTTGAGCATGGGAGTTACATTGCTATATTCTGCAGTACCGGGCGACTGGTAGAGGTTTTGTCGTGCAACATATCAAATTTGCTGATAACTACAGGCTCTACTCAAGAAGTCATTTTGTGAAGGCGTGAGTAGTCTACTTTTATACCTATTTCCATGTTCTTATATTTTGCAATTGTGAAATGTTTATGAAATGTGAACTTGTAAATTTTTAAAACTTTTATACAGCCTGGAAGTTGCATTGCTTCTTATCGTCTATATTGCCTATGGCTACACTCGAGGTGGGGCTGTTTCATACATTTTGCTGACTTTGAGCAGTTGGTTCCTAACCATATCGTGGTTGTTTGCCCCCTATATATTCAACCCGTCTGGCTTCGAGTGGCAAAAGTATGTTCTTATCAATACCTCCGTCCTACTTCCAAGAACTTTTGTTCTTAAAGTTAAGGTTCAGATGATAATTATGCTACCATTTGAGCAGGACGGTGGAAGATTTTGATGACTGGATTAATTGGCTTTTCTATAAAGGTGGAGTTGGGGTCAAAGGTGACAACAGCTGGGAATCCTGGTGGGATGAAGAACAGGTTTGTTGTTGCATTATTTTTTTGGTTTTTAATGCAACTTAGGAGATACAACTGTTAGTGGGTGTTCAGGATCACTTACTAATTCATGATAGTAATAATCTTAGCTGTTCAGTCACATCACCTTAAAATGCTGACTCAATGTGTGACTTGCTAGTATGTAAAGGTAGAAGACGTTTAATCTTGCTGATATTTGTTATGCCGCACCATTGCCCACATGTTTCCTTTGCCTATTTCTGAGTTTTCTTAGGTTACATTATTACTAAGATGCGAGCAACCAAGAAGGTTTGTTTGTGCTGCAGCATTCTTTGTGCTTTAACAGCAAAAGCAAAAGCAAATTATCCTGTTGGATCATAGAAACTTGGCCTAGAAAATAAAAATGATAAGAAAGAGGCTATCTTTTTTCTTGGGTTAAGGACTTCTTTATGTTATAGTCAATATGAAAAGCAATAACCTAGGGTAAGGTTTAAGGGTGCATTTTAGTGTTTTACTGTTAGATTGATATCTCTCATATTTTGTATGTCAATAATATAGCTTTTACGAGAAAAAGTACTGAAAAACTAACAATAGGATGCTAAGTACACCAAAATTAAAATGTTACATAACCTAAAAATAAAATGTATGTTCCCAGGTTCATATAAACTGCACTCCACCGACAAACCATTGCAAAGAAATGTGTGTGTGTGTGTATTGGGGCCAATGGGTTGGCGGCCCACTGGTAAGGTCTTTGACCTTGGGGGACTTCACTTAAGGTTCGAGTCCCACTCTCCACTTATATATAGAATATTATTAATGTATATATGCTATGTTTTTTAAAAATTCTTATGAATCATCTCATGAGTTAAGTCACAAGTTGACAACTAGTATATAATAAATAATTTAGTTATTATTGTTATTTCTATTAAACATTTATTTTATTGTCTTTCATCTGTTCGGTAACCCTAAGAAGCATGTTTAAGTTTAAAATCGATGTTGTCTCGTCTTTCTTTCGTGTTTGTGCTTTAAACTTTTAATCTTCATCTACCTTATTTTCTTGTCAGGCACACATCCAGACAATCAGAGGCCGGATACTTGAAACTATCCTGAGTTTGAGGTTTTTTTTATTTCAATACGGGATAGTTTACAAGCTTGAGCTCACGGGAAAGGATACATCATTTGCGGTACCATCTTAGAACGTGCTTTGTTATAAAATTAATTTGTAGTCATGATATTCAAGGTTGGTGTTTTATTATATATTTTATTTTGACATTGCTTATTTTGTTTAGCTATATGGCTTCTCATGGGTGGTGTTAGCCGCATTTGTCATAATATTCAAGGTTAGTTGTATTATTTATTTGTTTAATGGCTTTACTTCATTATTTATCTTGTTAATGGCTCACGTGAATCAATTTATAAACTTATTTTGCAGATTTTCACCTTTAGCTCGAAGACGTCCGGATTTCAGTTAATCATACGATTAATGCAAGGAGTTACAGCTCTGGGTCTTATTGCTGCCCTTATTCTCGTTGTCATCTTTACAAGACTATCTGTCTCTGACTTGTTTGCCAGCTTCCTCGCGTTTGTTGCCACGGGTTGGGCCATCATCTGTGTAAGTTTAGTGCTAACTACGCTATAACTTTTTTGTTATAAATCATTACTAATGAATTAATTACAAGAAGCAAAGGAATCAAAGAGTTCATAATCATTCCTTTGATTAATCATTCTTATACGAAGAGTATGCATTGCATTAAACTTTGTCAATGATCTTTGGTCTGAGTTTTTAAGAGATTGCAAAATAGGCAGGGTGATAAAAACGGGTTGAGTTTCACACCAAGCATTTCTATCCATATATATTTAGCATGTCAAATATGATTACAAAAGTTGTATTGCTATAAACATTCTTTATTCAAAGTCATTTAATGAGGTTCCATGCTTTGAATGTACACTTTGGGTGACTTTTGGTCCCTGTGATCCATATTCTTTCTAGATAATAATTTTTATACTTGTCTGGCCCATTAGAGATAAAATTAACCCTTCATGATGACAATGAACAGTTGGCAATTGCATGGAAAAGAATTGTGAGGAGCTTAGGATTATGGGATTCAGTAAGAGAATTTGCAAGAATGTATGATGCTGGAATGGGTATGATCATTTTTGCACCTATAGCGATGTTATCATGGTTTCCATTTGTTTCCACGTTCCAGTCTCGACTCCTGTTTAATCAAGCATTCAGTCGTGGGCTCGAGATTTCTCTTATCCTTGCTGGAAACAAAGCTAATGTTCAGGCATAAATCTACCCGTAAATGCGTACATGTATTTAACCCTGTAGAGACTCAGTTTAGCTTTTTCTATGCAATTTTGTAATCTTTTTTACTTTAGTGTACATGAGATGGGACAATGTTTGAATGGGTCCTTGTGAATATTTTTAGATGTAAGGTTTTGTTTCTTTAAGCGTTTTTGTTCTACTTGTGGAATTTAGTGTTCAGTGGTTACGAGAAACAAGAGGGAAGAGCTGTACAACTATATTAAAAGTTTAAGAGGTTAGAGTTGTTAAACTCTAAATTTGATTCTTTCTGTTTCAGCAGTCTGAAATTTCAATATTATATCACATATGCACATG
>JANDBE010000001.1:45257928-45268275 GCA_024320915.1 Erigeron philadelphicus
ATCGATTACATCGGTTAGAGTTTTCCCATTGAATAACCGGTTATTAACCGGTATCGATTAACCGAAACCGGTTAATAGTTTTTTAGAAAAAAACCGATTACGGTTATTAAAAAAATTAACCGAAATCGGTTAACCTGTTTTGACACCTCTAGCGTCAACAGTGATAGCGAAGACAGTCTAGTGATGTCAGTGATGGTACTATAAGTAGTGTTAGCGGTGTCAAATAATGTAGGTTGATATAATTGTGATAGTGAAAATTTTTAGAAGATAAGAGCTTAATTAAAGTATTAATTATTAAAATAAAAGTTTAAAGTGTAAATTATAATTTATTAAGAACAAAACATAAAAAGTCAAGAATAATTTTAACAAAATTTAAAGATATAATTACAAAAAAGTCATTTTTTTTACAAAAGAGTAAAAATAATAATATCGAATAAAATCTGAGTCACTATTTGGACCATGCATTATTGACCGGACCACCCAATTAATTCCTTATTTTGTGTTTTTTGAACCAAAACCTAATTCGACCCCATAGCCGAAATAGTTAATATATACATTATTTGTTATTTTGTTAAGCATCTCTTATAGGCTGTTGCACGTAAAAGAATTTATTATCAAATTTCTAAAATATATATTGTTTTGGTACTTTTCAGAGCATTTTTTTATTTTCAAAAGTAATAGGTACTCGCATCTTGTAAAGCTCATTAAAAGGGATGACATGATAAGTATAACCTTGCAATAACATAACATCACTATTTCGCATATATTAACTACAAATTGAATACTCCTCTCTAAACGTGTGAGTTGCAGAGTTGGTTGAGTTATTATTGTAAAACATTTCACTCTTGGCATAGACATAAGATATACATTATACTTAATTAACTTGTCAATGTCTAAAGAGTTTTCGTTATGGTTATGAGCTATTACAAACATTTGTAGTTAGGATTGTAAGCAAACTAGCCGTGTGATCAATAGTCTATGAAGCATTTGACAAATTGTTCGTTCATTTCCATTCATTTATATATGTAAACATACGAACATAAACATGGCTCGATCTAGTAAACTACCTCTTGTTTTGGGCAATGCTGGTACTCTTTTATACACATAATTTATGTTAACATCTCATCTTTCGAATAATAGAATTAAATATTGTCATCTCTGTACCGTTTGATCACATGAGTTGGCAATATCCGCTAAGTAGTATTCAATTAAAAAAATACGTAGTACTAGTTTTCAGCATCGGTTACAGTAGAAAAAAAATATTTAATGCTGATTGTTAGCAAATAAATGTCATTATTTTGAACACGTATATTATGAAGGTCACGTTTAAAATGGTGTCATACATAAATAGAGGATGAGTCAAATTAAGGAGTTACAGAGGGGTGCACTGCAGGCAACCGCAAATTTCACGAGACCTAGCTAGGATTTACTGCCACATCCAACTGCTAATATATAGATTGAACAATTTTGTCTCAATTATTTTGTCTTATTTTGCTCTAAATTATGGTGACATCCTTATGTAATTTTGGTGGAATTGAAAGATTTTTATATTTTTAAAATTATTGTGTTAAATTTAATTATAGAATTTAACTTTATTTGGGATAATTGGGAATAAAAGCTGAATAATTTTATCTATATTTACTCACTCTATCTCTATCTCTATCTATATATATCTCATTCCATATGTACTGTATGCGCCAACATGAATTAAGTAGTTATAGATTTGGGCAATGAATGGTGTGAAAAACTCATATAATTATTCATCAGATTACATGAGTACGAATAATAATATCAATGGAGGGTTCACTTTTATGCAAATGGAGGAGCTCAAATTGCAAGCTCTAATCTACAAATACATAGAAGCTGGATTGCCTGTTCCTTCTCATCTCATTCTCCCAATTTGGAACTCTGTTCTTGCTTCTCTCGCAGGTAAATTAAATTATTCGGTAATTTCTCATACCACATATATATTAATCAAAGATGTATAATAATCCTTTAGTTATATATCAAGTAGCCCAAGAGACATTAAATTGTGAATTTAAGTCTTATCTGGAACAAATTTGTTGGTTTATGATTAATTTTTCAGGCTCAGGATACGATCGTAATATGTATGACAGCTACAAAAGCAGCATGGAGGCAGAACCTGGAAGGTGTAAGAGGACGGATGGGAAGAAATGGCGGTGTAGCAAAGAAGTTTTTGTTGGTCACAAGTATTGCGAAAAGCATTTGCACCGTGGTCGTAGTCGTTCAACATCAAAGGATGTGGAAAATAACGACGTCATTGTTGCTCCCACCACCACTATTACCAATGTACTCGATCAATAGAAATATATGAATACAAAGAACGATATCAGGAATGAAAGTAGCTAGCTAGGAACACTACTGTAATGTATGTCAGTATTCCGACCAAGTTAAAGACATTTTTCTCATTTTACAAATTTCTTTTCTTTATTCATATATAACCCACATTGAATTTCACCGGTTACCAAATACGAGTAGTTTATATCAACCTTTTGAGGATACACTAGCCTATTCTTTCTATAATGAAAACTTTGGATATTGTTGACCTTAAAATAGTTCAAGCCAGGAGTTTTTGTACGAGTCCTAGATATATAGATAAGAATTATTTGGTGAATCAGGCCGGGTAATGTAATGTTGTCTCGTTTTGAGGGGAAAATGTACCATTGACGAGAGTGGGCTGGACCTTATTGTAAGGCAGCATGGGCCCAATTGGGGTTATTTATTTATTTTTTTCATTTTTGCATTATACTTCTTGGCACTTTGGCAGGGGGTCCTAAAAACTCGTATACCCGAGACGAGACGAATAAAAATACGTCCCTGTCGAAAATTTTAAACAGACCAACACAATATTTTTAAGGAATTTGAAACCTAGTTAAGTTACACGGTTGATTCTCATGGCGATTATTATTAGGAATGTACAAACACGATAAAACAAACTCCAAATTAAAAATTTTTAAAAAAAAAGTAAAAAGAAAAAGATAACCCAACAATTTTTTCAATCAAAAGATCATAATCTATCTATAATAGGCTACTTACTTACATGAAAAATTGTCAAATTTATATCTAAACCATCTCAAGTTATCACATCAAACATATTAGATTTAATATCGCAATAGATTTCTAGACTTTCGTTATGTTCTAATAACTTGGGGAATGACTAGGAAAATCGTGACCGACCATTGTCGCAAAGTCAACTCTATATTAGCTATCCCAACGGGGAGTTCAAGTCTAAGAGTGATATATTATGTCCTTTTTCGCATTGAATTTGAGCAAGATTTATGTATATATAATACATGAAAAGTCACACCTTGGTAATGAAAGGTTGTAACTTCTGATCTTGAAAGGTTGTAACTTTTGACGAATAGCTATATGTGAATAGTTGCAATATTCACGAAACGTTGTGTCTTTTGATGAAAACACAAACCACCATACATAACCCTTCAATTTAGCGAATCTACGTTACAAAAGTTAAATGACCGATGACACTAAAATCACAATCACACTATATGATTACACTAAATAGTAAAGGCATGACTTTTTAACTCTGTATTTGAACTCAACCCGAAACTTTTGGTCTCAAATAACTCACATTTACATATAATGCCAATCGGTAATAAAAATGACCGACAAATTTTTCTAGAGAAAAATGTGTAAACCATTATCATGGTAGGAACTTGATCGATCACAGAGAATTCAAATGGGGATTGGGGCCTTGGGGGATGGATAAAGGACCAAAAAGAGGCCCAAACTAAATATTATTATATTAGTCATTGGGAACATGTCACATTTTTAATGTATTAAGAGGATTATTAGGCTATTTAGTTAGGAGGATTTATCATTTTCCTTAGTCATTTATTAAAAATCCATTGTTGTAAGAAATATTTGCTTGAACGTAGCTGAGTAAAGGGATGGGGGCAGATTATACACAATTTAAATCTACGAATATTGGAATTAGGTTTAGTACAATAGAAATAAAAAACATTAATAAAAAATGGAACAATTCAACAAACTATAAAAACATTGACAATCTTTGACAGATTTTCATTTCACGTCTCAATTAACAATCATTGTTGAACCTAGCACAAGCTAGAAATTGCAATTGTTCCATTAAATAAAGAAGTTGTAATAGTCAAGCCTTGTGATTACGTACAGAAGAAGCGCATGGCATGATGCTTGTCAAAGTTAATTTGTGTTATTTTATAGATTTTATCACGATTATATGTAAATTATGAATTAATCACAACTTTCTCATTTAGGGCTAAGGATAAAAATAAGGTTTAATTAGCTAGTGACATAGCTTAGAATTAAAGTTTTACTCCTGGTTAAAATTCGAAATTAGCTTTTTTTAATCATACGAAATATATAACATTATAGTCGATCGCTCTTAATATTATATATAAATTAAAATGATACATAAATATATTAACGGCCATGTACAGATTATACTTATGATAGCAATCTAAATACTAACATTAACTCGAAATAATATGGCTAACAAATTCCCTTAAAAAATTTCTACTGAAATACGGTAGTGACTCAAACTAATGTTTCCTTGACTGTATTTTTCCATTATTTGTTGCAAGAAAATTCAATCATGATCACCAAGTTGTACATATAATTGATAAGTCATATTTTTTTTACAGGTGTGGATTATTTGCTTGCAACAAGGTATCTAACTTATGTTGTCTTAACCGGATCTGCGTTAGAGAGTCTCTTCGCCCTCAATATCTAGTAGGAGGAGGAACTCTCAACTAAACCACTCGAATATATGACATTAATTTAATTGGGGTAAAACTCTGCCCCTCTGCATAACTCAAACCTGCTTCACTGGAAGACTTTATTATAAAAATCATTCAAATGTCCTTCCATGTCTCGAACTCGAGACCTACAACATGTAAAGTTAATGCCCAACCAATGAGATAATTGATAAGTCATATAAACTTTAATGTTAAATGTAATCCTAAGAGTTATACTTAACGTACATAAAAAAGCTTACACCTTCGATATTTAAAGTTTATTCAAAATTTTATGATAAGTATATAATTATTTAATACAATTTAAATACAGTCCGATTTTATTTATAAACCCCTAACTTAACCATGCTTCAATTCATTTTAAGTGCCTTAATTTGAAATAATTTAAAACTGAGTTTCCGAAAATATATTCCTAACCAATATCTACATACTAAAAAACAATATGCTTTTTACAACTCTCAAAGTTATTAGTATAAGTATGCTTTTTTTTTTCAAACTATTATTACAAGCATTTTATACATAATCTCTTAAACAAATTTTTTTTTTTTGTCATTTTTTTTATCTACTAAAGTTTTATTCTTTAACTTTTACCTTAACATAGTATAATTTTATGTGCATGAATTGTATATTAACTTTTAAGTTTTGCTTCTTTTCATTTTTACTTTATAAATTTTCATTCTTTTAACTTTTGTATCGTTATATCTTATATTCATGTAACATTTAAATCAAGACAATATATTACATCATTGTTGTCAATTTATCATTATTTGCATTAATATACTTATTGTTTTGTTTTATTTTTTTACAAATTATTTTTTATATTGTTCTTATATTATTTTTTTATTATTGTTAATTATTTTGTTGTCTTCTCTTTTGGGTTCAAAATTTCGACATAAATGTATTTATATTAAATATACTGATATGAATTGTAAGTAATCGAAATTATGATGTGTAAAAGCGTGTTTCGTAGCAACGTACGGGTACAATTACTAGTTAATTACTAGCAGGTAACAACTATCTATATTAATTTTACAATTTACTTCGATAAAAATTAGATTCATGTTTTCGATGTGAATAATTATGTTACGCGAACGTTATTTCAAAAGACATAATTTTACTTTCAGAAACCTTATATAGGTGAGAGATACATTCGTTTGTTTCTTATTTAAACATGCATATGAAACTGTATTTTGTCGTATACAATTATAAGATATAGTATCCATTTACATGATAAATTATATATAGTTGAAGGGAAAAAAACAAATGTTAAACATGTATCAACTATATATAATTAACAGGAAAAAATGTGACAAAACGATAAAAAGAAAAATGAAAACGCACTAAAATTATACTATTATATGTGATATATAAAACGAAATGAAAAGTACTATATAAATCATTCTAGAAAACAAAAGACAAACACACATTGAACACATAACATATTAACTTTGTACAATAAATGTAAAAAACAAAAAACAACTAAAAGAATGATAATTTAGTTAAAAGTATGAAACAAAGATAAAAGCGTAAAACAAAAAAATAAATTCACGTTTTTTTCTTAAATTGAATGACCGATAGAAAATATTAATTTGACGCAAATACTATATACCCTAACGCCCGTTAAAAAAATAGATATGATTTGCGAAAGCTTTTGTAACTTTTGTTAAACACTAAGTAGCATCTAAAGATCGTTAACCTCCGTTTGAGAAAATGACATAACTCCTTATTTGGAAAAATGACCTAATTTGTAGTTATTGTTACTTCCCTTAAAAACCCAAGCGAAGTTAACGATTGTTAGTGCTCATTAGAGTTTTTTAATGATGAGGATTATCATTGCAAGATATTAAACGACAATGACTAATATTGCAAAATAAAAGGGGCGCGTGAAAATCGACAAAGATTTATAAATATATATATATAAAGAGAAAATTTTAGTTAGAATTTAATTTTTAAAATTTACAAAAAGATAGATGATTGTATAAATACAAAAATTGTTACCAATAATATAAATCATTTCTAAGCAAGTTTACAATTAACTTAGTAAAAATGATAATAAAATTGAATATTGACCCATCCAAAAAGAACTCGATCTTATCTTAAACATTGGTCTCGAATTATGGATAAGATTAAGACATGTAATTCGCATATCAAAATTATATGAGCAATGGTGGATAGACAATTTTTTATAAAAAAAATTACAAATAGATATGACACGTGAGTTGGTTCAATCAACAAAGAGCGATAAAGAGGTTTGAAATTACGTAAACATGATTAATTTGGAGGAAATTATGTTTGTAAAAATCTGGTTGTAAAATGTTTATAAACCTGTAATTACTCGAATTATAATTTATTTGCGAACACAAATGGATGATTATTTGATTTGTAGATTCGTGTTTATTTCAAGTTTTTCTTAACAACAATACTAGAATCAGAAGCACAACCGACTCAAGTGTTATTAGGGGCTAAGCAATCGTTCTGGACCCCAAAAGTTTGAAGATTCAATTTTTTGATAGTAAGTTAATGTTTAAACTTTAGACTAAATATCATTAGGGGTTGATGATTGTAAAATAAGTATTAAAGTAAAACAAATAGGACAAGATTTTGACCTTGGATCATGGCTAAATTGATGCACGAAGATTCACGAAGCAATTGATGTACGATGATTTTCATGATGCACAGTGATTATCACTAAATAAAAACCTATTGTTTTATTTGTTTTACTTTAATACATGTTTTATTTTACCTAAAACCTATATATATATATATATATATATATATATGTGTGTGTGTGTGTGTATAATTTAAAATGAGTAAATTTTTCATCATCTAATGAGTCAATTTGTAAAAAAAAAGGGTAAACAAAAATGTGGAAATGTGAATTTAAAATTTAAAGCTTCATACGGTTTTCTCACTTGACTTGCAAAATTAGGTGTATAAGTTTTAATGGGAAAATAGGATTAGAGCACATGGAATATATTAGTTAACAACTAATGGGATAATCTCCACTTATGAAGGTGGTGATATTATAATCTCCACAATGTATGACTTTTGATTTTAAATTGAACACATGGATTTGTACTTGTAACTAACAATGATAAGATAAGAGAATTGGCAATGTAGCTTCCATTCTAAATCACTATCACTTACTTTATCTATCAAAATTTATGTCACATCAACTCCATCATGTATTCGCCACTCATTCAAATTTTATTACTATCCGATCACTCAATTCACCACTCATTATAATTTTTATTTTATTTAAAAATTAAAATTTCATTCAACTAAAAACATTACATAGTAATACTAAAATACATAAACATTACGTAATAATTCTAAAAAAACCATTAAATAAATCCAAAAAATTATAAAAGAAATACTTAAAAATATAACACAAATAATAAAAATACTACTCCTCGTTATCGTTTGGTTGGAAGTGTGGTAAGTTTAGAGCCGCAAGATGCTCTATCAAATCATATTGTAGACAGAAATGTGTCTCCTCGTCTCGTATCTCCAATAACTCAGTAAGGCGTCTTGGTCACTACTCGGCTAAACAACTAAAGCCCTTATATGAACTGGGCATATCGTCTGACCACTATCCTGAGTGATAATGGTGTACATAATCACTAGGGATGGCAACGGGCCGGGTTTGGGCCGGGTTTTAGTAATCCCGGACCCGATTAAAATTCCCCGTCCCAAACCCGTCCCGGGACCCGACGGGTCCCCGTTTACTTACTAACCATCGGGTAACGAGTTTACCCACGGGTAATCGAGGATATAATAATGTCTTCTAAAATCCTTCTTTTATTTTGTTATATAAAGACTCGTATCATAACATTTTGATTTTTACGAAAGAATCGACTTATTGAGATATTCTACTTTTATAACCTCCATCACTGAAACATAGATATCTAACTTCATGAATTTTTTTAAAAAGTATATAGAACTTATCTCTACAATTTAATTATAATAGCAACCTTAACTAAAATCATTGAAATCGTTTATGTGGAATTAAAACTAATTCATTATATCAAGCTCATGCGTTTTATGTAGAAAACCATTTTACTTTCTATAGATATTCTTAGATGTCTCTTAAACTAGTATGCATTTGGTAAGTTAGCATTTCATACCTATTCAAATAATTAAAAATAAAAATATTAGATGTAATATAATATATACGGGTCGGGTAAACGGGGCCGGGTTTCGGGTATACGGGTCGGGTATGCGGGTTTTCATCTAAAACCATACCCGAACCTGCATAAAAAAACAAAACTATCCCCATACCCGACCCTAGACCCGCTTACCCGGAACCAAACCCGGCCCAACATTCTCGGGTTTCGGATTTCCCCATCGGGTACGGGTTTGTTTGCCATCCCTAATAATCACACACGCATACACCAAGTTCCTTATAGTCTTCATCGAGCGTTCTCGAAAAGGTCGAGCAAGGATACCTCATTTTCCTTTCAGAACACCAAATGCCTGTTTAATATCTTTACGAGCCGACTCTTTTGCTATTTTGAACATTTTTTCTTTCGGGTCAATAGAGTATTTATACGCTTTAACAAATGTAGACCACGTAAGATATATGTCAGCGACTCGACAGTAGCCACATCTATAAGTACGACCATTCACAGTGAATGGGCAGTAAGGAGCTGTGCCCATACGCTCGGGAAGGAACAAGGGAGATTGTTGCAACAAATTTTTGTCGTTTAGGTCACCTGGAGAACCAAAAAATACGTGTCATATCCATAAATGCTGAGACGCCGTCGCTTCAAACATAATAGTGGGGTGTTCATGATCACCCCTTTTGTATTGACTCCTCCACTCCACTGTACACATCTTCCAAGTAAGATGTGTACAATCTAGACTACCGAGCATCCCAGGGAAGTGATGTCTCTTTTCGTGTGCTTCAAACAAACAAAGGATATCCTGTGTGGCCTATGCAGGTATTCGCTCCTATGTGTCCAAACAATAGCGTCACAAAAGGATTGAAGGCATTCACGTGATGTTCTTTGCGCCATCTCTAAATACTCGTCGTATTCATCTGGTGGTTTACCGATTGCGAGGTGTCGGATTGCAAATGTGCATTTCTATATCAGGGTAAAACCTTTTGCCAACCGGACATCATACGAATCCTGAAATTACGTGTAACGGGACTCAAGATCTTGCACGATCTTTAAAAGTATATGTTTACGCATACAATACCTAAAATTGAATATGATGTGACTAAGGCTAGAAAGAATGGGGCGGTCAGCCCGGTGACTGACGCTCTAATCGCCTAAGGGTCGCCGGCTACACCACTGCCCTTAGGCGATCCGGCTAAGAGGCGATTCACCCGGGCATCAAAATAGTTAGACCGTCACGCGTACCAATTAAAAAGCAAACCGATAAAGCGACTAGCGTAGATTTCAGCTTTGGTGAAAACTTGGTGAATATGGCCGTTGAGTCTTATCTCGAATATGTTAAAGTATTTTTGAGGGAGACATCTTCCTAGCTTATCAAGGAACCCAGGGACATCATCTTAGCTTGCTTATTGAGTGGGTCAAATTTATTTATCAAAGGTTACAGATACCAT